>APFE031706619.1:253033-281652 GCA_000404065.3 Pinus taeda
AATGATATTTAAAAATATACAAGAAAATAAATAAAAATAATAAAAATAGTAATAACTACACTAAAAGCTCTAAATAAGAATAAATAGTAATAAAACGAAGAAAGCAATAAAAAGAATCAGTAAAGCTAAAAATCAAAAGAAAAGTAAAAAAATCAAGAAGGCTAAAAATCAAGTTCCATGTAGACACATGGAGTGTGTGCATGTGGTTCCCCATCCAATGTTGTTCTATTTAATAGATGGTGAGGAAGATGAGTGGCATTCTTGCATTCTATCATTCCGAGATTCTATATCTTTATTTCTCTGGGGAGAATGGTATACTAAGACTTAGGAGCACTGGCAGTAGTCGTTGATTGAGGGCTTGGGGGTGGCCAGTTGTAGCAGAATCCTGCACAATTGAGCCTATGGTTGGGAGGAGAGTCGTCCCCAAAACCCTGTTGCGGTAAGCCTATTTCTACCACAGGTAAGCCCAGGTAAGCACTCTTCATAGTTTAAATTTAATGTTAATAAGTAATTAGATATCTATTTTAGGGCTGTTACACATTGCAGCTTATCCATCAGGGAGTGGACTGAGCAGTGTTCTAGAAGATTATGATCATGTCTTCAAGAAAAGTAGCATGGGATAATTTGGTGAAAAACTATACAGGTATGGCTAAATTCAATATTGTTAAATTGCATAATACTAGGAGAGATTTTGAAAGTATGTAGATGAAAGAGACAGAGGACATCGATTCTTTCATGAATCGAGTCATAACTATCGTAAATCAATTAAAGATTTATTGTGAAGACATTAAATATCAAACAATGGTTGAGAAGGTCATCATATCTTTGTCTACCAAATTTGATGTTGTGGTGGCAGTCATAGAAGAAGCCAAGGATTTGGCATCATTAAGAGTTGATGAGCCGATGGGATAACTTCTATCCCATGAGGAAAGGATATATAGAAATAACGATTCCACTTTTGAGACTACTTTCAAAAGTCATGTTTCTATTTCAAGATAAAGAGGTCGAGGAAGAACTAGAACAAGATGTAGAGAAAAAAGCAGAAGATATGGTTGTCAGAGAGATGGCTGAGAAGAGCATGAACATGAAAGTGGAAGAAACTACAGAAGCTTCAGCAATAATCAAAGAGTTGAAAAATCAAAGGTGAGATATTATTATTGCAATAAATTTGGTCACCATGGTCGTGATTGCAGGAAGAAGATAGCTGATCAAGGGAACCAAAGAGCTAATGTCAGTACACATAGTACTGACTCCATGTTCCTAGCTTGCCATACCATGCATAAACCTTCTGCTAGTGTGTGGTTGTTAGACAGTGGTTGCAGTAACCACATGACATGCAACAACGATTTGGTTGCAAATCTTGATCAATCTGTGAAAACATAAGTAAAGTTGGGGACTGACAAGACTGTGGAAGTAGATGGCAAAGGAGTGGTCAACATTATGATCAAGCATGGGGAGTTGAAGACAATCTTAGAGGTATATTATGTTCCTAGTCTCAAACATAATTTGTTAAGTGTTGGTCAATTGACACAGAAAGGATACAAACTTATCTTTCAACGTCGAGAATGTGTTATTTATGACAATCCCCCAAGCAATCAGCTTATAAAAAAGGTGCAGATGATGAGGAATGAACTTTTTCATCTAATTATGAATTACAGTGGTGAGGTGAGTTCTTTTACAGTTACATGTTCTGATGATTATTGGTTATGGCACTTTCAATTTGGACACTTGCACTTTCTTTGTTGCAGCAGAAACATATGGTCAAAAGATTACCTCCCATCAAAGAACCTGCTAGTACTTGTGAGTGTTTCATCTTGGGAAAGAAACATGTGAAAGTTTTCCAATGGGAGTTGCATACAGAGAAAAAAAGCCTCTTGAGCTAGTGCATGCAGACTTGTGTGGACCTATGACGACACAGTCAATTGGTGGAAGTTGTTACTTCCTCACTTTCATTGATGACTACAACAGAAAGACTTGGGTTTACTTCTTGAAGCAGAAGTCTGAAAATTTTGTAGAGTTCAAAGAATTCAAAGCCGTAGTAGAGAACCAAAATGATCGACATATCAAGGTATTGAGGTCAGATCGTGGTGGAGAATATAACTCAAAGGCATTCCATGATTACTGCAAACAACATGAGATCAGAAGACAATTTACAACCAGGTACACACGTAGAAAAATGGTTTAGTAGAGAGAAAGAACAAGACAATTATGAACATGGTAAGAAGCATGTTGAAAGGAAGAAACTTGTCTGATGAGTATTGGGCAGAAGTAGTTGCATGTGCTATTTATGTGATCAACAAATCTCCTACAAAGAGTGTGATGAATAGAGTACCAGAACAAGCATGATCAATTATTTCTTGCAATGTATCTCATCTCAAAGTATTTGGATGTGTAGCTTATGCACATGTGCCTAAGGAGTGAAGAGGAAAATTGGATGATAAAAGTGAAAAATGCATATTCACTGGTTATAGTGAGTAATCGAAATCTTACAAATTGTATAACCTTGTCACAAAGAAGACCATAATTACAAAGATTTTGTGTTCAAAGAAAAAGAGTCATGGAATGGAACTGTAGACAAAAGAGTTGATGCACAAGTGCCACTGATGGAAGAAGATGATGTAGCAGAAAAGGAGAAGCAAAAATGACAGGTGAAGACACCAAACAGAGACACACCAACAAGGACTCCAAGATTTTCAGAGCAGCTTGGATTTTCAAGCAGATAACCAGATTAAGATTCTCCCAACAATCAATTAGGTGATCAATAAAGAAATGGTAAGAGAAAGATGATAAGTTTGAAAGATATTTATGGTGATTTGGATGTTATTTCAAAATTTGCATTATTGTCATTCCAACCTTCTTCGTATGAAGAAGCAATCAAAGATGAAAATTGGGTGCAAGCCATGGATAAAGAAATTGAAGCTATTGAAAAGAATGATACATGGGATTTGATTGATTTACTAAAGGAAAAAAATCTCATTGATGCAAAGTGTGTGTACAAGACAAAGCTGAATAAGAATAGTGAAATTGACAGATTCAAAGCTAGACTTGTAGCAAAAGGATTTTCGTAGCAACGAGGAATATATTTTGGAGAAACATTTTCTCTGGTAGCCAGATTGGATACCATAAGAGAAATTCTAGCCATAGTAGCTGAGAACAAGTGGAAAGTATATCATATGGATGTGAAATCAGCCTTCTTGAATGGAATTCTAGAAGAAGAAATTTATGTGCAGCAACCTCCAGGTTATGAAGTTGAAGGTAACGAAGATAATGTTTACAGGTTGAAGAAAGTGCTTTGGACTAAAGCAAGCACCTAGAGCTTGGTATAGCAGAATCAATAACTACATTATTAAGAATGGATTTTGCAGAAGCAACATTGAACCTACCTTATACACAAAGGTAAATGGGCATGGACAGATTTTGATTGTTTTCTTATATGTTAATGACATTTTTTTTATAGGTGATTTTGAGATAGATGAATTTAAAGTAGCCATGATGAAAGAATTTGAGATGATAGATCTTGGCCTCATGAAATATTTTCTTGGCATAGAAGTTGAGCAATCTGAAAAATGAATTTTTATTTGTCAAAATAAATATGCCAAAAATTTATTGAAAAAATTCAGGATGGAAAATTGCAAACCTATCCCTATACCAGCTACAATAGGTACAAAGTTAAGCAAGGATGATGAAGGATCGGATGTCAATCCAACTTTATTCAAAAGATTGGTTGGTAGCCTCATGTATCTCATAGCTACAAGACCTGATATCATGCAAGGAGTGAGTTTGATTTCCAGATTTATGGATACTCCAAAAGACACACATTAGAGTGCAAGAAAGAATGAATAGGACAATCTTAAATATGGTGCGCTCCATCATGTTTTTCAAAAATGTAAACTTGATGTTTTGGGCTGATGCAGTTCTATGTGCTATATATGCAAAGAATAGATGTCCGTCTAATGCTATTAGAAACAAGACTCCTTATGAAATGTGGTATGGGCACATTCTTTCGGTAAAGCATCTCAGGGTCTTTGGTTCCACATGTTATGCCTTGATACCAAAGGTACATAGAAACAAACTTGGTGCAAGATGTCGTAAGTGTATCTTCCTGGGGTATTCAAACACTTCCAAAGCATAACGTCTCTATGATGAAGTCAATAAAAAGTTTGTTGTATCTAGAGATGTAATCTTTCTTGAATAATCCAAAGCTGACAATGTTGTTGAGCAGAAAATTGATCGCTTGGATAGATTCACAAATACAAAATCATTTCAAGAATTTGATAATCAGATTCCACATCTTGAAAGGGTGATTCCTATACTAGATCAACCTTTGGAGTCTTCTTCTGAAGCACTCTCTCCCCCACATGAAACTCCAACAACGGATGATAATTTGAGGGATGTGATTAATAGAATTAGGAGACTCGATCTTGATTCAGTCCCAACTCAATCAACGGAGCATCTTGGACCATCTGAGAAAGGTCCTCCAAAGTGGCTGACAAATACACTTGAAAATGTTCATCCTAATGAGGAACTAGAAATTCAAACTGGCAAAATGGAGGTGATGTAGATGACTCTGATTCACCTGTTGATATGGATGTTTCTTATGATTGTGAATTCAATTTGTCTATATATTTTGAGCCAAATTCCTTCAAAGAAGATTCTTCTCATGATGAATGGAAAGAAGCAATGAAAAAGGAGTATGATGCCCTGATATAGAATGGCACTTAGATGCTGGTTGATCCTCCATCGGGAACCAAACCAAATGGATGCAAGTGGGTCTACAAAAACAAGTATAAAGTTGATGGCTCACTTGACAAGCACAAAGCTAGGCTTGTGGCAAAAGTTTTTGCACAGAAGGAAGGGGTCGATTATGAGGAGACTTTTGCCCCCACAATAAAATGGGCTACTATCTAGACACTCTTTGCCTTAGCAGCTCAAATTGATTGGAAAGTCCATCAAATGGATCTAAAAACTGATTTCTTAAATGGAGATATAAAACAAAATGTTTTTATGTCCCAGCCTAAAGGATTTGTTGTGAAAGGACATGAACATAAAGTATGCAAACTTGTGAAATACTTGTAAGGCCTCAAACAAGCACTATGAGCCTGGTATGAAAAACTAACTCAGCATCTTCTGAAACGGAATTTCGAACATTATGATCTTGATCATGCAACTTTGTTTGTCAAGAAGGTTGGGAAAACAGTTGTATATCTTGTGGTATATGTAGATGATGTTTTGATGATAGGGAAAAATGAAATCTACATTGCATCCATAAAGAATGATTGAGGAAAGGTTTTGAAATGACTTGAATATGTTCATTACTATCTTGGTATTGAAGTAACTCAACATCCAAAGTCCATATTCCTTTCTCAAAAGAAGTACATATGAGATATATTGAATAGGTTTGGAATGAATGAATGCAATCCTCTGACTACTCCAAAGGAACAAAACTTAAAGCTCACATCCATTGAGGGAAAAGAATTTGAGGATGCAACAAAGTATAGATAGCTTGTAGGAAGTATCAACTACCTAACTACTACCAGACCAAACATTTTGTTTCTTATTGGAATCCTCTCCAAGCTTATCCAAAAGCCTTGTGAGGGACATTGGTCTACTGCAAAAAGAGTTCTAAAGTAAGATATCTCCAAATTCCTTTTTGTTCCAAGATTTAAGACGAGATTTAATATGTTTAAGTTTCTGCTGGAGCATGTACATTTCTGTGCCCTAAATATTCAAATTATCTCCCCACCATTTATCAATTTTACTAGTGAACATAGGGTGTGAGAGCTATGCATTTTCAAACCTAAAAGATCTATTTCTCAGTATGCCCATGAATGTGGCTTCCAGCTGTACAAGCCAATGATCTGATCCTTCAAAGGGCATAATGGAGGTTGTCATGGCGGGTCCTGTGATAAGGAGGTCCTCTGAAATTATGAATCTATCAAGTTTGGAAGAAACTTGATTAGCCCCTCCCCTTTTGTTGTTCCAAGTGAAGGTTCCATTGATTGTTTCAGTATCCACTAGACCCATGTTCATAATGAAGTTCTATAATGCCATGGAGTCTCTGCCTAGCTGTCTAGTGCCTCCTTTTTTCTCTGAAAGAGATCTTATCATATTGAAATCTCCTGCAATGATCTAGGGCAAAATGGGATGTCTTGCTCTTAGATCCTCCAGGGAGGTGAGCAACTTGAGTTTGTCTGCTTGCCTTTGAGGTCCATAAACATTTGTAATCATGTATATCTTCATGTCCCCTACAGGTTGACATATCAAGGAGAGATAATTTCTGGATGCTTCAATATCCAGAATTCTAAATTTATGTGGGTCCCACAAGGTGAGAATCCCCCCCCCCCCCCGGCGAGTTGTTTGCGTTAACCCTCTAAATACTCATATTTTTATAACCACTTATTATGAATATCTCTTATCTTTTCCATCGAACATTTTGTCTCCTGAATAAAAACCATGTCTGGTTTTTCTTCTTTCATTCTATTACTAAGATTTCTTTGTTTCCTCCTATTCCCTACGCCTTTAATGTTCCATGTTGTAAGCTTCATTAAGAAAGGTTAGTAAAGGAATAGATGGTGAGATATCTCATCTTACCTGAGTTGACCAACAATTTTCCACATTCGTTCAGTAGTTCATTCTGTCTCTTTCTTCCTCTTTTCCTGCCTGAGTTCTCTGGCAATTGTGCTTGAGAATTCTCCATCATATTGACCCTACATGGCTCTTGGCTTTCATGATTTCTTTTGACTCCACCTCCTTCCACTTGTGAACTCCAAAGAAAGAGTTGTTGTACTCTATCATAGTCCTCTTTTGGCAAGAGTCCACTCCTATGTTTTTTCCTTGTTCCAAAAATTTCTCTAGATCTAGATTCTCCCTATCAAGGATCTCCTGTAGCTCATGGTCCTCTATTCCTGCTTCACTTGGAGTCATCTCTTGGTCCCTGCTAATATCCATCAATCTTGGTAGATCATCTTTCTGTTGGTTGTTTACTGCGATATCCTCCATGTCAGCTACCTTATCCTGCTCCTTTGTTACATTGTCCATGTCTTGAACTGTCTCCTAGTCCCCCTCTTCTTCCTCCAGGATCTTGAAGTTGTTATGTCTTGTATGTCTGTCCTCATTTTCCTTCTTGTGTGGATGCTTTCCCCCTTTCCATTTGCTCCCAACCGTGGTGAAACCCTCGTGATCTCTCTCCATAGTTGTTTTCTGGTTGCCTTCCCTACTGATTTTGGGGCAGTCTCTATATAGATGCCCATGTTCATGGCATTTGCAGCATCTAAATGGTATGTGCTCATAGTCCACAGTCTGCACCCATTCTTCATCGTATACTTCTAAAATTATCGCTTCCAGAAGGGCTCTAGATAGATCCGTATCCATAGATATTCAAGAAAAGGGGGTATTTCCTTTCAAAGTTGCCTCTGAGATCTTTAAAAAATGCCCCAGCTTGTTGCCTATGGATTTCAAAGATTCTGGTAGCTAATAATCCAGAGGAAGGGAATATAGTCTGATCCAAACCGGTATTGATGTGAATGTTTCACATTCTGGGACAAAGGTCATCATGCATGGCCACATGTAGAGTCCTACTGGAGCATAGAAATAAGGCCCCCCTTCAAACACTCTATCTTTGTCCTCTAGGCTTGTGAAAACAACTATGAAAAATCCCTTAGAACCCATATGTAAATGTATTTCTCCCTTTGGTTTCCAATGGCTCCTTATCCAAACATGTAATTCCCTCTTTGTCGGCCATAGCCTAATGAACTTTCATATGGTTGCATGATCCATCATATGACCCCTATGTGCCTGTATCACTGGGTCGCTCAACATGACCTAGGGAATAATGCCTAACTTGGGCTTGCAGACCATAGTTGTCTTTATGGAAGCCAATATTTCACTGCTGCCTCCATTCTCCTTTTCTTTGCTAGTTTCCTGTTGATTCCCTTCCTGATCCTGATCTCCACTTCTCCCACATGTCCCCTGACTTCATGCTTCTGAAATCTTCTCCAGAGTTTTTTTGAAATGTTTCTTTTTCGCGTCCTTACATCCTTCTGTGACTACTCGACTACAGGAGGGAGTAGCACTCCCCATGCGCTCCCCACCATAGTACCCTGAATCCAAAACCCTGTCTTTAAATCCAACCCATTTGTTAATGAATTATTGATTTCATTTGAAAAAATTATTAAATTAATACACTGTTATTTTATTCTTAGCTAATTTTATTAAAAAAAGAAAATGGATATAAAAGCACAATATATCACATTTACATTGCCTCATTTATGCATTTACATCACTCCATTTTTGGTGCTCTGGCCTAAATTCTAAATTCATAGTCTACATTGTTTGAATTTGAAATTAAAATGAACAATTGGATTTATTTAACTTGTTCATACAATTTTGAATGGAAAATAATGTTACAAATTTATTTGAAACTACATAATTCGAATTTGAAATTAGAATGACCAATTGGATTTATTCAAAATTTTCATACAATTTGGAATGGCAAATTAACATTGGAGTTTTATCTAAAGCTACAAAATTCAAAACAACAATTGAGAATTCAAAACAAGACTGAAATAAATGAAGGGAAAACCCAACGCCAACCCAAACTAAAGCATATGGCCATAGCCCATAGTGAGAATAATCAACACTAAATTTATTGCCTTAGGACTTCGTCTAACACCTTAAACCATGAACAATTTTACATATTTACAAAAAACATAACAAAAAATAAAATTAAAATCAGAAACTTATGTGAGAGAAGTTCGTTGATGTAGTTAATGTATTTGATAATTGATCAAAAGTCATCATCTGTGTGAGAGAAAACAAGAAACAGATCTACGGTGTTTAGAGAAAAGTTGGTCATCTATTGCCCTTCCTTGTCCAACAAAATGAAAATGGAGAGGGGGGAATTAGGAATTTATAGGGGAGACAGTTGTAATACCATAAAAGAAGCAAATCCTAAGATCTCACTATAAAATTGATCAGATATCACCATAACAATAATTTAAGAAATGAGCTAGAATAATATTATATTAGGAAATTAATTCATAATGGGAAAGAAAGACGACTTGATATATTGACCCGAGCGTGTTTTTTACGCTGAATTGAACATTCAAAAGTTTAAGATTCCATGCAATGCTTTATTATTGACTGCCTTCTCAATGGGAGGAAGTCTGGCATTCATGTGACATAAATCCTAAAGAAGCAAAGTTAGAATGGTGCCCTAAAGCTAAAATTCAGGGAGATGGTTAATTTACATGGTTGATAGAGCCTAGAGGATAGATGGTGACTCACAAGGAGGACATCCACATTGAATCATTGTATATAGGCACTTGGTGTAGGCTCGATTCATGTCTACATTGGTACCGCATTAAAATATTTCTTGTGGCTCAAATAAACCTGATGTTAAGTAAAGTAAGTTGAGAGAGCATGACGAGGATTTTATGTGCCCCACGTTCCCCGATTCCTCCATTCATTTGGTTGAACAACACTTTCTTAGTCGAGTCAAGCAATGAGGAGAGGACCCTACGGAATGATAACTGAAACTTTCATTTTATTTTCAAGTGAAGATAAAAGCCGGTGCATTCTCCAGGAACTTGGTCTTTAATGGTTGGCTGGTGAGGTACTATTTGGCACTCTAGCTAGTTAGGTTTAGTGCACATCTCTTATGAAAGCTCCATGTAAGTAAGTAGGGTGATAGTAACACAATAGTAATACTAAACGATGTATAATGTATCATATAGTTTACTGGCACATTGGTCATAGTAGAGTGGACGAATGTCAGTGACTAACGACTATCACAGGTATGCTTTAGTTATGAAATTGTAAGAAGATAAGTTACGAAGATGGTATGGAAGTTGGTTGACTGGTTATTAAGATTAAATAAATTAAGGTGCAAGAAAACCTGAAGGAACTTCTCGGACTCACTAAGTGAATAAATCAACTCTAAAATGAAACAACGTATATTATATAAAACCCACCCCACGTGAGCACACAAAATTATTCACACAATGTGGCTATAGATTACATAGCCTTCATGAAACATTTTCTCCTCGGATAGTAAGAGATCCATGCTATACAAATTTCAATTGCAATAGTCTAATTTATTTCCAATTAAGAAAAAACCAAAAAAGACTGATTCTTGTGACACTGTGTATGTTTACCACCTCTTACATGCTACCAATGTATTTTCCCCTTCCATATTGATTTTTTATGCCAATGGAGTTTGCACATTGTAGCCCTCTCAGGGTTTGGCTCTCATCCGACCTCCGGTCGAGTAGTTATCAAGGATAACACCCATAGTCTGAGCATCAATCCTCTCTCTAGACAACCTTTCGAAAGTTAGGCCAGTGTCTATTGACTATAGTTATCAATCCACAAGGAGCTTAACGAGTGAGCCCAATGAGGAGAGCAAGATAGTTTGATGAGCATTCGCCTTCCTTTGCATCTCAAAATAATTTAAGTGAGACTCAGGAATAAATGAATGTGTCCATCTCCATTTGTGCATGCCCGGGCCTCTTCCTATGCAGTGAAACCTCTGCCTCCCTAACGAAAAAGTTAGTCGACAACATGGAAGGGAAGCCATGGGATGGATCAATCTCTGAACCACCCATCTTTCTTTGCTTCTTTATTAATTCCATGGAAGGGAAAAAGGTGTTGGGATAGAGTTAGGGGTAGGTGGATGTGTCAGTGCTTCCTGAACAATGGTTTATGATAAGCTCTAAGTCATGAGAAGGTGGCTCAAAGGCCCCTCGAAATCCGGGCAAAAACAATAGCCCAAAACTAAGGAAAATGTAATGAAATAGCATTCCAAGGCCTTTCTCCATAGAAAAAGGTAACATGGTCCATCCGGTATATAAATGGCGATTTTCTGGGAATAAGAAAGCCTAAAATATGGGGTGGGGTGGATTTTTAGGCTACCTACATTTTTTTAACCCACCAAAACTTTTTGCTTTATAATTATTTAATCCAAACCCACCAAATATTGTGCCTCTGTAATTATTTAATCTCTTCTGCATTAATTAATTTGTAATTGTAACTGTTTCCTTTTTACACATTGAGAAAAACAGGGAGAACGATTGTGTTAACTAATGATTTGAAAACAAAATAATCAAAAGGTAGAGAACAAAGTATGGCTATTTGGTCAGTTATATTCTAGGTTCTGTACAATTCGAAGTTCTATACTTTTCAGAGTTTTTCATATGCCCCTACTCCTGATGAGAATTCTTACCCAACAATAAATTACAAACTTGCAATTGATTTGAATTTGGAACTTGGAAGTTGAACGTCAAGCGAATCACCATAACATAATTAAGCAGTGGGTAGCTGGGAAGTCACCAACTGGATTAACTGCTATGGCATTTACCACTTGAAGTCTTGAAGCACTGACATTTATGACTTCGTCCTGTAGGTTGTAACATGCGACTTGGATCTAGGGATCATTAGAGAAGGTATTAATGAATCACGATGATTCACGCTCACGTTTAAATTTAAACTACATTATCCTAGACTTGAATTCACCTTTTTGAACTTATGTCAGAGTTTCGTGTTTCCTATTCTAATTTTCGTCAACTGGTTGGTTCAAAACTTGTCGAAAAATGTTTTTTCATGTGATTTACACTGAAATAACTTTTCTCATAAATTTGTACTTTGTCAGATTGTAAGGATGGATTACTTATTTTCAAACCTTATCAATCGGTTATATGTTGGACTAGTCATTTGGGCCAGATTCAATAACTTTACTTTCTTAATGCTAAGTTTTATAGGTCGTTGTTGAATTTAGTGAAAAAAAGAGATCTTGGTTACTTTTACATGAAAAAAAGGTGTTATATGAGTACTTCTCAAAAATGGAATTCGATCGGTAAATTTTCAGTAGCCAAGTAACTTACTAATGGAATTTTTTTATTTTAATTATTAGAATGGAGACTGAAAACCGTTCAATTTGAAAAATGGTGTTTCAGATTTTAAATTCCTAACTTGCCGACAAATTGAGAGATGTCGTAGTTAGGGTTCGATGAAGACCAAAGAAAGTTCGATCCTTCATTACATAATGCACGCTTTGGTTTGACTAATCTAGTGGCTCGTGAATTTGTTATATATTCATCCCCTTCATCACGCATGATGGCATATCATGTCCTTAGTCCACGTTCATCCCCCTTAGTTACACATTATGCAATATCGATGGGCGAAAATCAGCCAAACATATTTTGACATGCAGAGAGATTTCGTGTTTGGCCACAGGTCTGGACAGTGAAATTCTTATTTACACACTGAGGAATGGGTATATCACAGTATAAATATCTAAGGGAGATTCACATAACTTAGAGAAAACTCAAAAAATGAAATGATGGAGGCTTTCAGAGAAGAGAGACCAGTGAATGTTGGAAAGGCGAAGGAGACAAAGCATAAATTTACACACAAAACATGAGTTGCTTCTCTTATATTGATCACACAAAACTAGATTATTACAATGAACCCGGTGAAGGGTATCTATCCTTTTCCAACTATCTACTTGCCTAAAATATCTGGACATGCATCCACATGCAACCACACACTAAAAGTCATCTATCACTTAACTTGACTTGACTCAACACTCCAACACTCAATCACTCTGTTAACTGACTCTCTAAATTTAGCCAACTCCTCATGCAGGAATAATTAAAAATTCTAACACTCCCCTTAATTACGACCATATGACTCAACATAACTTAACTTGAATCGATTATCACTGCAACATGCCTACTAGTCTATGTCTCAGTGAAGCTTACAATGACTCAAGACTTTCACAAATTTTCAATTTATTTTTCTCTTCTTCCAAATTTTATATCCTCGAAATTGCTTCATTCTTTGTTGAAATTTCTTGTTGTAGTCTTTATTTACTTGTTGTTGCTGCAATTCTTCTTTGACTTTTCTTGAATTTTTTCTGAAACACAATTTCATCTTGTCTGCTACATCTTCTTCTTCAAACATTCATTTAACCACGGGTTATTGCCATAACATTGCATCTTCAAAAATGGTTTCAATGCATTCATATTTTTCTTTCATATCATTCTTTTCACTTTCATAATTATGTACTGCTTCTTTTTTTACCATAATATCCACACTCAAGAACAATATTCACCATTTCATTAAATTTTGTTATACCAGTTGCTACTTTAAGACTCGCTTCGATTTGTTTTATTGGTTTCTGAATCCATTCTTCAATGAGCTTCAGATCTGAATCAAATTTATTAACAACCTTTCTTTCAACTTCTTCACCCATGCTATTTTGAACACATGCATATTCAAAGATAATGTTAAAAACATATTTATCATGTTTTTCTGTGAGAGCTTCCTTATTAGGATATTCTGACACATAAGAAATAGTTAAGTATAACTTGGTCTAGTGTAGAGTTAGGTAATGTGTGTTTCTTTACTATGTACATTTGTAACTTACAATACGATGGTGATGATATTTTCTAGACATGAAGTGATCCAACGGTTCTTTCTCTCCTCGGTATTACCGACACCTGATCTATAGCATTACACCCAATTGGTCCATGATCTCTATTTAAAGAGCATGGAGGGTTATTTGTAGGGTGACCGTTCATGAGAGAAGCTTATGTAAATTTTCTTTCTTTTATTAATAAATTGCTTGAAGTGGCTGCATTGGCTCAGGCCATGGACTATTTCCCTCTTTGCAGGTTTTAACCACGTCAAGAATACTAGTGTATTGATATGTGATCTATTTGTGAGCAATGTCCTTTGGTGTTCTATCTTAGGAACTTATCCTGTACATTCCTACATGGTATCAAAGCTATTTTAGGGTCGTATCCATTAGTGATCCAAATCGGAAGCTGGTACAACTACATCAGACTGGCGTTTCCTAGATCTACTATTTCTGACCGCTTTCAAGCCGCGAGGACTACTCTATTGTGTTAGGAGCATTTGATCTAGTGAGGAACCCCTTTCGTTTCATGTGAAAAGGTTTCTGGTAGCCCTAGCTATGTCATTTTTACGATCCGGAGGTATACAATCTTTATTTGCAGTTTCAGCTATTTATTTCAGTTTATTTATCTCTCTTTCTTCTATTATTAGATCTATACCTTTCATTTCTACGTATTCTCTATGCTTTGTGACTCTGTGCCATCTGGGCAAATTAGAAACAAAAATGAAGGATTTTTCTCATGCGTATGCTCTTTTCTGTCGTGCCTTAATGTGATTTCGGAAAATCAAAAACATTGATGAAAATATTTAGTTTCCGGCAAAAGCTAACTTCAAGCCATAAAGTTTGTTTTTTTTTGTATATTCGTGTTGGTTGTGTGATTCTTTGTTTTGTAGGGAAAAAGAGTTTTTTCAAGTAAGCATGCACCCCAAAGCTTCAGTGACTAGAAATAAAAATAAAAAAAATAAAGCCCTTCATCTTATCCAAAAATTACTAACCTTTTAAACTGTCTCACTTAGTCCAAAGTTCCTTTATGAGAATAGAGGTCTTGAGTTCAAGCCTTTCTTTTTTTTGAATTACTTTTTCGAAAAAAACATGTAGCTTATGTTTTAAAGTTACATTATGTAAAAGTGTTCTCACCCTTTATAAAAAGTGAGTCACTTATAATTCTAAAGTCTCTTTATTTTTTATTTAAGTTAAAATTTAGTGGGTAGCTCATAAAGTACCATTGTAAAAGTGACTTTCATTCATTTATAAAAGTGGGTCACATAATTTTTTTTTTTTTTTAAAGTGAGATAATTAGAATAAGTTTGGAAAAATGGGGGATTTTTTTTTTAAATATAACATTATCATTCATTTCCTCACATTCACGCACTTCGTCGGCATCTTCAACAACTTTTCTTCAAAAAGCCATAACATCTTCTTCCTGAAGCCTTTTTTAGAGCCGTTTTTTTAATCAACTTAATTTTTCGAGATCTTTCCATTAGAACACTTAGTTTCACTAGCTCCAGTTTCAGTTTATCTTAAAAATGAAAAGTCCATGCCAAGTTATTCTTCAAAGAACCAACTACATCCAATGACGGTCCTACATTTTGGATTTACTTAGAATTAAGGGTCATTACAGGATATCCTCAAGCGAAGAAAATAAACCTAAAGATGAAGATAAGACAACCAAATGCAAAAATAGGCAAGATCAAGCACATGGGTTGATAGGGATGTCTATTTCTCTAGACCTTAGATTCCATATCACAGAACTTGATACCCTTAATGAAGCAATGAAACAGCCTAGTAAAGTTTTTGGAATTAAAAATGAAATTAGAGCCCATCAACTCGAAAACAAGTTCCTTACGTTGGAACCCAATAACTTTTCTTCCATTGAAGATTTTTTGTCCAAGTTCAAGACCCTTAGACTTCTCTTAGAAGGTGTTAAGGTTAAGAAATAAGATGGTAACCTTATCTATTCCATTCTTACTAAGTTGGGGCCAGTCTACTATGTGTTTATTTCCACCTTCCATTCTACAAGAGAAGCCTTTATTTCTCAAGGACAAGACTGCAAGTCCCCCTCGTTTGATGCCTTTTGTGATTCTTTAATAAAAGAATAAGAAAAACTCTTACATCTTTGTCTTCTTAATCTTAGAAACTCTTCTAAGAAAACCTTAGCCACCCAGCACCAACCAAATTCAAAGAATTGTAAGAAGAAGTATCCTAAAAAGAATGGTTATAAACCAAATAAGGGTCCTAAGAAATTTCAGACTCAAAATGAAAAATCATTTCAACAAAATGATAATGGAAATAAAAACAAATGGAAGAAGATTGATAGACATTGCCAATTTTGTAATCGAGATGGCCACTTATAATCCAAATTCTTTAAGATGATGGAAGCCTTGGAAGCAACAATGAAGAAGCATAACATCCATTTGGATCATTCTTCAACTTCGACTTCATCTTCAGTAATAGCACTTTCTACATGTGGTTGTCAAACATCTCGATCTGGTTATGCACTTAATGTATCTTCTTCTTCTCATTCTCATTAGTGGTTGATTGACTCTAGAGCTTCTTATCACATGGCCAAAACAAAGCCATTTTTTCTACTTTAAATGATTGTCGCACCAAAAATATATATGTTCGTAATGATAGATCTCTTAGTGTTGTAGGGGCTGGAACTATTCATCTAGACATTAGTAAATTTAATGATGTATTATGTGTTCCAACCTTATCCTACAACCTCCTATTTGTCTGTCAGACAAGTCATTCAAGTAAAGATACAATCGTTGAATTTTCACCACAAAATGTTGTAATTAAGAACCTAAGATATCCTAGACAGATTTTAGCTGCTGGTATTACTGATAATTCTACAAGGTTGTATATGTTTAAGAACCTCGGGTGATCAACTCTTCCCTCAGTATTTGTTGTTCATAATGATGAAGTGAGCAAACTTTGGCAAGAACGATATGGTCACTTAAACTATGACTCCCTTCAAAATCTATGTAAAGAAAATATGGTGACAGGTCTTCCTATGGTATCTTGCAGAGATAGTGTTTGTTCTGGATGTGTACTCGGAAAACATCATCACGACAGTTTTGAAAAATATGCCTCTAGGCATGCCTTAAGTCCTTTACAGCTTGTGCATAGTGATTTATGTGGTTCATTTCCAGTTGTTTCATTCTCTGGCTACAAGTATTTCTTAACTTTCATTGATGATTTCTCCAGACACACTTTGGTATACTTCTTAAAACTAAAGAGTGAAGTATTTAACATGTTCTTGGCCTTTAAGGCCTTTGTTGAGAAACAATCTGGACATAAAATTCTTAAGCCAAGATCTGATAATGGTGGAGAATATATTAACAACACATTCATCAACATTTGCATTAAGAATGGAATTTAAATGCAACATATTGTTCCATATACTCCACAACAAAATGGTGTAGTTGAAAGGAAGAATCAAACCTTAGAGGAAATGGTTAATTATATGCTTCAACCTAAAGGTCTTAGTCTTAATTTTTGGGTAGAAGCAATTAATTGTGCAAATTACATAGTAAATCACACTCCTATTAACGTTTTAAAGAATATCACTCCAGAAGAAGTACGAAGCTGAATCAAAATTGACATAAGTCACTTTCGTGTTTTTGGAAGTGAAGCATGGGCCCATATTCTAGATGACAAACATAAAGCCTTAGAACCTAAAAGTGAAAAATGTATTTTTGTTGTATATTTTGAAGATGTCAAAGGATATAGACTTATTCCACTTAAGTCCAAAAATGTTATCATTAGAAGAGATGTAAAGTTTGTTGAAAATATATCGGCCTACGAGCCTAGTTCAGCGGATGTGCCACCTCTCTCTATCACTTCTACTTTTTCCAATATTTCTTCTTCAGATAATGACACCAAGGATGAAAATCCTCCCCCACCTTCTTAGGATCCTCCTTCAGCTCCTCAGCTTCCAAAATGGGTCCATGCTACTCGGGATGCAACAGGTTCTCTTGCAGGTGATCCTATAGATCAACGACATAAACGTTCTCAGTTCGATAGAGCCTCTTTTTTACTGGTTCAAGCATTAGCGAATTATGATCCTAACATCTTTGTGGAAGCTTCAAGCCATCCAAAGGGATGAAAACTTGTTAGATGCAAATGGGTTTACAAAACCAAGTATGGACTAGTTGGAAAAGTTGATAAACATAAAGCTCGTCTTGTTGCTAAAGGTTTTTCACAAGTTGAAGTCATTGACTATATTGAAATCTTCTGGCCTATTATCAAAATGAAGTCTATCTGCCTTGTTCTTTTGCTTGTTGCCTCTTTCAAATGGGAAATCCATCAAATGGATGTTAAATTTGCCTTCTTGGATGAAGAAATCTATATGGAACAACCTCCTGGCTATATACAAACGGACTCTAGCCTTGTATGTCAGCGTAAGAAATCCCTTTATGGTCTCAAGAAAGCCCCTTGGCCTTGGTATGCCAAAATGGATAGCTTTCTTTTATATAATGGCTTTTCTAAGTGTCATTCTGACAATACTATCTACATGAAGAAAGTGGGTAAGTTTATTATCATTCTTGTTCCTTATGTTGATGATCTTATCCTTACTTGTATTGATCCAAACCTTATAAACCATGTGAAGTTCAGCCTTAAAAAAAGAAGTTTTAAATGACAAACATGGGATGCTTGCATTATTTTCATGGTCTTCAAGTCTTGCAATCCAAGGAAGGTATTTTGCTTTCCCTGTGAAAGTATGTCTCTAATCTTCTACATCTTTCACATGGAAGATTGTAAGCTAGCTGCTTCTCCCTTTCAGTCTAGAGCCAAACTTTTAGTCACTTGAAATTCCCCTTAAGTTGATGCTACCTTATATTGTCAGCTTGTAGGAAAACTTCTATATCTGACCCATACCCATCTCGACCTTTCCCTTTTTTTGGCCTTATTGCTCGGTTTATGAAAAACCCACATGAAAGTCAATGGAAACAAGCTAAAAGAATACTTTGTTATGTTCAAGGTACAGTTCAATTTGGGATTCATTACAGTGCAGAAGCATTTTGTCTATTGGATGGTTTCACTAGTTCCGATCAGGCTGGTGACCCTGATGATAGGAAGTCTACTACAGGTTATGTATTCACTCTTGGTTCTAGACCTATTACATGGGCTCGCAAGAAACAAAGTGCCATTTCTCTTTCTTTAGTAGAAGCAAAGTATCGTGTCAGCTTCACCCTTAAATGTTTCATAAAAAATTGTACTTACCATATTGTCACAATCAATCCCTGTTTCAAAAAAGAAACCACACATATCATCAACATAATGTTCATCTACACAATGGTGGGATATCCGAGCATGCATGTGATCATTGTAAATTTCATTAACAATTTCAACTTCACCAAATCCATCAACTGTGGCTGGATTCACCAATTCACATCTCACTTGCAGTGATCACCCACATGTGTCTCATCACAGTGGGATTCACAATCATGTGCATAATCCATATTACATTGGATTCCTTGAGAATTTATTTGCTCTTGCTCTGTTTCACATACAAAGGTTTCAACTTCTCTCTCTACAATCTTTGCTATGTCTTCTTCATCCATATGCATGTTTGCATAATGGATTTCAATTTTATGGTCTTGACAATCATCATCCAATTTTGAGTGGGATTCCCAAAGCTCTACTTTCCTCTCTTAAGTCTTTCACATCTACTCTCAAATCTGTGGCTAACTTATTTTCTTGTGACATAACCTGATGTTGCATGTCACTCTGTCTTGCACGAAACTCTCCTTTCAGGAATTTTCATGCTTCCTTGGAAGTTGTAGCTTTTGCTACCCTGCACAAACACTTCTCATCCAAGGCTTGTTTTATAAAATTCAATGCTAAAACATCACATATTGTGTCATATGGGTTATTAGATTTGTATTCCATTAACTCTGTATCTTGAAGAAAAGTTAACATTTTGATAACCCAATGATCAAAATATTCACCTGTAAACATAGGAGGTGGTAGCAAATCGAAGCTACACCAATCACCCTCGATTTTTTCTTTGTCTTCTACTAGATTTTTTAGTTCCTCAGCTATAGCCTATACTTCTCTAACCATGGCAATGATCTTTACCTCTTCTTTTCAATTTCTTTTCTTAATATGCTTAATTTGTGCTTTGTGACCCATGATTATGGTCTTTCCTTTGTTTTATAGTTAATTTCCATATTGCATGAGGCTATCTTCTATATCGTTGCGGCCGGTAAAAAAAAAAAAAAAAAAAAAAAACAAAAAAGAAGAGAAAAAGAAAAAAAAAAAAGAGAAAAAAGAAAAAAGAAAAAAAAAGGAAAAGAAAAGAAAAAAAAAAGAAAAAAAGAAAGAAAGAAAAAAAAAGAAGAAGAAGGAAAAGAAAAGAAGAAAAAAAGAAAAAAAAAAAGAAAGAAAAAAAAAGAAAACAAAAGAAAAAGAAAAAAGAAAAAAGAAAAAAAAAGAAAAGAAAAAGAAAAAAAAGAAGAAGAAGAAAAAAAAAAGAAAAAAAAAAAAAAAAGAAAGAAAAAGAAAAAAAGAAAGAAAAAAAAAAGAAAAGAAAAGAAAAAAGAAAAAAGAAAAAAGAAAAAAGAAAAAAAAAAAGAAAAAAAAAGAAAAAAAAAATCAATATGAACCCCGTAAAGCACAATTTTCACCCAAAACACTATCATGATTGACAAAAAACCAAACAATTTTGTAGCAGACTTTACAAAATCCTAAACCCTTATCCAATAACATCTTTTTCTTTCTCTTTTAATTTTAAGAAAAACATTCCAACAAAACCTTTTTTAATAAACCTTACAAAACCCTTTTAAAAATAATTTATAAATAGCCCTTTTAATTTTATAGAACACTCATTTTCAAAAAGCAGAATCCATGCATTAATAAAACTCAAAAGCATAACCTTCACACGACGTTTCAAAAAGTGTGCCGAACAATAAAACCTTTTGAAACTTTGACTTTTCACTTCGGATGATAATTTTTAAAACTCCCTTTCCATATCACATTCAAACTCATGCACGTGAATTCAATAATTCTTCATGTGGTCGATACCGTGCCTCATTCACTTTCTTCGGTCATCCACTTTCTTCGGACCTCACCATGGTTGGTTGCGGGGTGCTCAAAAATGAATTCGTCTAACTAAGCAGAGGCATCTGGATAAAAAAAATTCAAAAAATTTTGTAAGAAAAGTGTTTGAATTTTGTTTTGATGGTGGAAATAGATTCAACCCCATAAAAAACGTATAGAACAACTAAAATTTTGAAGTTTAATAACTAAAACTTGGATTTACAAAAATCCTTGCCAGATTTTCTCTAAATCTAAGCAAAATTTCCATAACTTTCTAGACAACTCCTCTACCTCGTTAAATTAAACTATGCGCTCAAAAATACATCTACTCTGCAGCTATAGATCTTCTCGCACCCCACATTTTGAATATGGTGGGCGGCTTGCTTGTGCTTGATTATGACGCCTTTCTCTTACATCTACTCTGCAGCTGAACAACCTTATGGATCGACAATAGATCTTCTCGCACCCCACATTTTGAATATGGTTGGCAGCTTGTGCTTGATTATGACGGCTTTCTCTTACATCTACTCTGCAGCTGAACAACCTTATGGATCGACAATAGATCTTCTCGCACCCCACATTTTGAATATGGTTGGCAGCTTGCTTGTGCTTGATTATGACGGCTTTCTCAATCGCCTAGTAGCATCCGATTTGAGAATATGGATCAGGGTAGCAACAACGTAAAATACTTTCTCTCTTATTCCACTTATTTCTATAGGTTCTTTTTAACTTTTGTCTTGCTTTAATACTAATTTTGTTAGAAAAGCGGAGACAAAGTATAAATTTACTTATTACTTTTCTATTGATCACAAAAAAACTTAATTCTTACCATGAACCCAATGACAACCATCCATCACTCAATTAATTACTCCCTAAATTTAACCAACTCCGAATACCTGAATAATTGCCCTTTCTAACAATGAAACTGTTCGGTTGGAGGTGCACTCCCTACGTGACGCGGGTTCGGATAGCACTTTCTCTTAAAGGGATTGATTACGAGTTCATCCAGGAGCAGAGTGAAAATAAAATCCAGCTGCTCCGCACCCTATTCACAAGCCAGCTGCTTCGAACCCTATTCACAAGAAGGTTCCAGTGTTCTTCCACAATGGAAAGACTCTTAGCCAGTCGATCATTATTGTGCAATACATAAAGGAGGCATGGAGACAAAGGTGCCGAATCTTATGCCTAAACACCCATATGACCGAGCCCTTGCGCGCTTAAGCTGCTTTTGTACACGATAAGATAATCCATTTATCATCACCTGCACCCAGCCAGATCGCATCGATATTTTCGTTATGTGGTATTTGGGTTTTTGAAAGTTTGTATTAATTTTTCTTAGGCCGCATCGATACCTTGCAATTTAAGGTTTCAAAAATCTTAATTAAGATTTATTATTCTGTTTCCAATACGAGTTATAGCTGGTTGCAGTTGCTTCCAGGGTTTTGGGGAGTTTTAAAGGGGGACGGTGAGGAACAGCAAAAAGAGGTTAAAGAATCGTTGGCAATCTTTTCTTTGTGAGAGGAGGCTCTGCAAACTAGCAGTTGCTCAGTATTGCAGGAGATGAGATTGGCTTGGTTGACATCGCAGGGCCGTTGGTACATATAAAAATCGTCGAAAAGGTTATTAATATAGTGTTAGAGACCCCGTGAAGTCGTTGTTAAGTGCATGGATGGCCCCACCGATAAACTGAAACGGCCGACGTATTGGAATATTTCTCTGCCATGAGAGCCAAAGTTATATCAAAACTTCCTCACATTTAAGGAAAACCCCAATGGTTTTAGATGGTTGTTAAATTAGAGCCTCCATACTGGAGAACATTTTTATCTGGAAATTAGGTAAAACCATGCTGGCTTGAGAAAATTAGGCCGGTTAATGGCATATTTAGTTGGGTGTTGATCAGTAATCTAGTACTGAAATTTATTTAGGTTATTCTAATCCAGAATTAGACATTTTATAATTGCCAGATTTGGTAAACTTTTTATCATTTGAATAATAATATAAACATTTTAGGATATGATTTATAAAAGTTAAAGATCTGTGAAACATTCTAAATTCGATTTTTTATTAAATTCTTATCAAACTATAATAAAAATAACCTTTCATTAAAAAAACCGGCGGAGTCTTACTATTATCTACCATCTTGTGTTCTATCGATGTACTGAGCTTAAATGATGGGGTTATATTTCATGTGAATGCATGCTTATATCTGGTTGCCATGATAGTTGATTTTATAATACATATTTTTATTGCTCACTTCATCATCAAAACAATAAAATTTGAGCAGTTGTTTATCATGCTACTTTTTGAAAGTCTTTCCGGTAGGTTTTTCCGGTCAAAATCCGACAGCAATTTATGTAGTTGTCTATAATGCGACTTTTTTAAAGTCTTTTAGGTAGGTTTTTCTGGTCAAAATCGGCAGCAATTTATTGGAATCACAAGTTTGATAGCTAGTTTTGTACAATCAAAGCGTCCCAGGGGTTTTTCAGGGTGCTGAATCCAAATATGCAGTTAAAAAACCATTTTAACTGCAACAAATCAACATTTAACCTCAATTTCTTCCACCGGATTCTGTCATTGGAATGTGACAGAATCTCCAAAAAGTCGCATTATAGACAACTCCAAAATTGGAATGGTAGATATAAATTGGTTTATTCATATAAAATTAGTTAAGAAATATGAATTATTAAATTTTGTAATTTAATTGGAAATCTAAAAAATAGTATAATAATAAAATATTTGAGACGGAATATCTATATCATTTATTGAATAAACAAATTAATTAAGGTATAAGTTTTTGTTATATAGTTTGAGTAATTTTATCTTTTTGTTATATAATTTGAGTAGGTTTAATGGTTAAAAACATGTGTTTCATTTTAAGAGAAGGATTAGAGTATATGGACTTCAACTTTAAGTGTAATGGATGTTATTGCCCCAACTTATTCTCTCTGCTTGAAGTTTATTGCTTCTCCATCTTTCTTGTTTTACAACTTCACCATTGGCCCCAACTTATTCCCTCTACTTGTTGTTTATTGCTTCTCCATCTTTCTTGTTTTACAACTTCACCATTGTCTCGATAAACTTCATGGTGGCCAACTTCGAGGAAGAAGTGTTAAATATGCGACTTAACTCCCCCAGATATTTGTTGGTTATGGTAATAGCTATTAATTGAAATTCTTTATTGCAATTAATTTTACCCTACCCCTTGTACGAGGCCTTGGTTCCATAACTATGTTTAGCCTTCACAACTGAGTTGAATTGATTAAGGGTTTAGGGTTAGACTTGTTTCATTTTCATTTTTCATCGCAAGTATCAAGAGGGGAAAACTGAGGAGGGATCTTCAACCTTATGGTTGCATGTTTGCTCAGTTCGGTTCTTCGACTGTGTGTATGCGATATCTCGATATTTGCTTCTAGAATCTCTCTTGGTTCGTTGAGGCAACAATTTCATTGATAACATTGCAGTTTTATTACTTCGGTTGCTTAGTTTATACTCCGTCGTATTTTGTTCTTTGTGGTTATTGATTTTGACTTTTTCTTGATCCTAGTCCTGTGTACCAACAAGGTTTTCTTCTTACCATTTCCAAGGGCGGCTCAACAAACTTTGTAAAGGTAATCCCTTATTTTGGTTCCCACTGCTAAACCTTGTGTTTGTGCTTCTCATCGTCAGGCTCCTTGGTGAGCAAGTAAAATCAATTGGTTTCTTTTGCTGGGTTAAAACCCTCTTGTTATGGCATAGGTTCCTCGTCCTTTGACTTGGGGTCAGGCTTCTTTAGATAAGTTATTGGTTCTTCCCGCCTTCTTCCATTCTCCGTCACTTCATTTCGGCTAGTTGACCTTATTTCCGAAAGCTCTTTTTTGGTTATTGGTTGTTATGTGCAGGTCTTGGACCTATGAGAACTCTGCTACATTGCTTTTTCCTTGGTATTTTGCATCTTGGAACAGGGTAGGACCCTTCCGTAATTAACTTGTTGTTTTAACTGTGATTTAAATTTGAAGCGTACGACCTTTTTTGGCTTTGCTTTGACTGTAGTTTTTGTTCTAGTATGGTATTCTTCACGAAATTTCTTTAATGTTGTTTCGCTTGGAGATTCTGTAGTTTGCCTAATTATCAAAGTCTCACAGTCATATCTTAATTACCATTTCATCAATCATGCACAAAAAAGAATCACTTTACTTATAGAAGTCTATATTTAAATTGCTTTCATGTACACACAAAATATTCAATGCAATTTATAACTCCTCTTTCTCCTAAAAAATGGCGGACCCTCACAATTGGTATCTAGTTTGGCTTTTATGCCTTATCAGGGTTTCCTCACAGTTGAGAAACTGTCTTCTAGTTACCTAACAATTTCTTTAAATAAATTCTTAGTATTTAACTAATCCTAATTTATTGTTTCTTTAACTTTAAATGACAATGGTTGTGTCAGCCCAAATTTTAAATAAAAACAAAAATGAAATAAAATTCATTCCAGTTGTCGCCTTTCAGTTGGATGCTCCTGCATCAGGCTTCCAGGGCAAATTAAACTCATGGCTCCTGTCCATGAGCTCTTCAATAGAGTACTTGATGCAAGGTCCAACCTTTTTCATTTTTAATTTGTTACATTCGCCTTTTGGAAACCTCACCTTGTGCAAGTGTGCTAGTACTAGGTCTCCTAGTTCGAATTGTACCTCCCGACTTTTCATATTCTTTCTGCTTGTAATTTCATTGTTTTCTTGTAACTTCAATTTTACTTGTTCATGTAGATCACTGATTTCCTTTAAGAAATTCTCACCATTAGCACTCCTGCGCTCTAATTGACCCAAATCATGTAATTCTATACTCCAAGTGGCTGCATTCCATATAGGATCTGGAAAGGGCTTCTACCTATTACTTCTATTGGGTGAGTTGTTATAAGAAAATTCCACATGTGTAAGCACACGATTCCACTATCTGGAATTTTCACCAGCTAGACTCCTTAGCAAATTTCCTAGACTTTAGTTCACAACTTCGGTTTTCCCATTGGTCTATGAGTGATAAGTTGCGTTGAAGTTTAGTTTGGTGTCTAACGTTTTCCATAAGGTTCTCCATAAATGACCTGTGAACTTTACATTCCTGCCTGAGATAATGGACTTCAGAAAGCCATGTAATATGACTATCTCTATGAAGAACAAATGTGCCACATGTGTGGCATCAATGGTTTTTCTGCATGGAATGAAATGTGCCGTCCCGGTGAAACGATCCACCACCACCATGATAGAAACAAATCCCCACTATGTCTTTGGCGACCTAAGAAAAAGTCCAAACTGACTGAGTCCCATGGTCTGTTCGGAATGGTTAAGGGTGTATACAACCTTACATTCTGGCTGCATCCCTTTGCATGCTGACACAATTTGCATCTATTCATGAACTTGTGTACATCTTTATGCATCTTCAGTCAATAGTAAAAGTGGCTCAATTGATCCGAAGGCTTGTGTATTCCAAAACGTTCAGCTAAACCTCCACTATGCATTTCCGGGTTTAAGTTCTCTCTCATAGAACATTCCAGAATACATAACTGTCCTCCTTTGAACAACAACCCCTCCTTAATATTATAGTCTAACCATGGGATATTATCCATCAACAATGGATTTTGGCATGCCTCACAGGCTTCCTTAAAATCCGCATCCGTTTCATTCAAATCCTTAAGATGTTTGAATCCTAATACATGTATTATACTTTCTTGTAGGATCAAATTCCTTCTGCTTAATGCATCTACCACTTTCTTGGCTTGACCGCTGATATGTTTCAAAATAAATATAAAACTATGCAAGTACTCCACCCACTTCGCATGTTTATGGTTCAGCTTATGTTGCTGCACGATGTAGTGTAATGTAGAATTCTGTGAAAACAAGACAAATTCATTAGCCAGTAAATAATGTCTCCAATGCTTCAGTGCTTGACCACTGCATAAAATTCTTTGTCATAAGACGTTTGCTTCTGCCTACTTTCATTCAACTTCTCACTGAAATAGGCTACTGGCTTATCTTCTTCGCTGAGTACTGCACCAATGGCTATCTCACTGGAATCAAAACGAACTTGAGAAAGTTTGTTAAAGTATGGTAATCTTAGATTTGGTTTTTCATTGATCTTCTTTTTCAATAGCTCAAAACTCCTTTCAGCCGACTCCGTCCAATGAAAATGCCAATTTTCCATTTTAATGGTGTCCACAATGGGTGCTCAAATTCCACTAAATTTTTTATTAAAATTTGGATAGAAACTTGCCAATCCATGAAAAATTATCACCTCAAACAAACTCTTAGGAGATGGCCAGCTAACTATGGTTATAGCCTTCTCCGTATCCATCTTTAACTCATTCTCAGAAATCCACAAATCCCAAATAAATCAATTCTTTCTTGAAAAGAGAACACTTTTTTAAATTTATCAGTAATCTATTTTGCTGCAATTTTTATAATACATACCTGACATGTCGCAAATGCTCTTATTTAGTTTTGTTGAATATAAATATATCATCCAGATATAAAATCACAAATTTTCCAATGAATTCTTTCAGCATCTCGTTCATCAAACACATGAGTGCACTGAGGGCATTGCTCAGTCCAAATGGCATGACCAACCATTCATATAAGCCTTCATTGGCCTTGAAAGTTGTCTTCCACGCGTCACCTTCCTGAATCCTGATCTGGTGATAGCCTCTTTTCAAATCTATCTTTGAGAAATATGTTGCTCCACTCAGATAGTCCATCATATCATCCATTTGAGGTAAAGGAAACCTGTAACTGATAGTAATCTTGTTTATTGCCTAGGAATGACTGCACATTCGCCACTCACCTCCCTTCCTTGAAGCTAAAATAGTTAGAACAGAACAAGGACTCAGACTTTCGTGAATCATCACTTTATCGAAAAACTCCTACACCTCCTTCCTAAGTTCCTCATTTTCTTTTAGAGTCATTCGATAAGCAGCCTTGTTTGGCAAACTAGATCCCGAGATGAAATCAATATGGTGACTAATGCTATGCTTTGGTGGTAATTTGTCTCGTAGATCATCTACCACAATATCACTAAACTCCTACATCATATCCTATATCTCTACAGGAAAATCAGTAATTTCAGTTTGTATCAATATTGTTCTTGGCCTTCGCACAACTGCATAGTTTACCTCATTATCCTCAATCTATCACAGAAAATCCTTTCCACATATCAGTAATGTTTTTGTTCCACTAGTTTAAGTAGTATCCTCTTCCTTCATGGGAACTAGCGCATGCTTTATCCCATCCTTAACAATCATGTAACAATTCTTTTCCCCATCATTTATGACCTTCTTATCATACTGCCATGGTCTACCCAGTAGAATATGGCACATGTCCATCAACAGAATATCACGAGTCACCTTGTCCTTGTACTTGCCAATATGAAACTCCACTTCACATTGTTCATCAACTAGCAGTTGGTGTCCTTTCTGTAACCAAGACACCTTATATGGAGTGGGGTGCTTCAACTTCATCAAACCTAGTTTTTCCACCATTTCAGTAGTTACCAGGTTATTAGTACTTCCATTGTCTATAATTAATTTGTAGCATTTTCCATGTGATTTACACACACTCTGTAATAATGATTTACTCCATGTGAGATTAGTCACTTCCTTAGCTGGCTTTAACAAAACCTTGTTTTGTTGAAAATAATACTGAGAGGGGGGGTGAATCAGTATTATCTAGTCCTTTTAACAATTCTTCCTTATTTATACTTTGAATTATTTTTGCATATCAGTACCATAAAACAATGAGCATGAATAAGAAAAACAGACAGTCACATCAAAGAACACCAGATATAAGGTGGAAACCCAATGTGGGTGAAAACCACCTGCTGCAATATGTCTCTATCTTCTTTCAAATTAGAAACTCCTTTTACAATGGTCTTGTACTGGTGCAGTCCTTTACCAGTACGCAGGCTGCAACCTGCAGAGAGCTACAACTCTCTCTCGTTTTCCAGTCTCTCCTGGAAGGGAGCTACAACCCCCTACTTCTTTTCTTTCAAGGACCACTTTTCATAAATTTTCAAACTGGATCCATAAATATCAAATGATCATCAAGTACCAGTAAGTCAACCAGATAACCAGATCCACAATAATAGAAAACTAAACCCAGAACACCTTCTGCGGCGTCTCTTGCGGCGCCTCCTGCGG
>APFE031706626.1:11880-24942 GCA_000404065.3 Pinus taeda
AAAATGTTAAATTTATATAATCTAAATCTATGAAACCTAGTTAGATGATACTAAACATAATACTTTGCTAAAAATATGGTTCTTTTACAAAAAATAGAGATAAATCTATTATAACAAGTCTACACAAACATTTAAATTAGAAGTCCATAAAAATTGTCATCAAATTTTCAAATGCTGGAAACTTAATTGGTTAATTCCATAGACCTATTTTACAGTTTTTTCTATATGCCCATCTTATGGTTTCACATTGTGTATTGACTACTAGGAACATTTAGAATAAGGACCCAGAAAAACATAAAAGACAAAAAAATGTATTGAAATTAGAAAAGAAATACGGAAAACATTACTTTGAATCATAGTTTTAATTTGATGTTCCCTGCATAAAACTTAATCCCACAACTTATTTTAGCTAGTTTACCTTAATTTGACTTATTTCAATTCAAATTTATTTTACTTAATAATTTTATGTATTTTGTTTTTATAATTTAATTTTATCTCCATTTCTCTTCCATAATGGGCTGAAGAGCCAATCTTCAGATTTTTTTCCTCTTTGCCATATTTTGGGGTTTTTATTTCTGGTGAAAGAAATTGTGTTGAGAGGTTTAGTCTTTTTCCATTTCAAGAAATCGTTCCCCAACTAGCTCTTAGGGTTACATAATTTTGCTCAAAGTTAAACAAAAAAAACTTGTCTAAACCAAATCTCCGTCCCTAACCTTTAAACACCTTGTCACTCACACAAAAAGTGAAATATGTTAAAACATTTAATATACGTTGAGACATTTCAAAAGCATATGCGGCAGCTTCAGATAAGTTTGAAGTTGAGGAATTCTGAACGGCAAAAAAATCAATGATATAAAGTTCGTTACGGATCTCTCTTATTAGTCCCTGCCCCTTCAGGGCTGGCAGGGACTATAGTAATCGATTTGTAGTCCCTGCATTAGTTTGACGCGATTATCAATAAGGACCGTTCAACTTAATGCAAAGTATTTCGATATGACACATTAACCAATACATTTTAACCAATGACCGAAATCTCCGTCTTATTTGGCCTCAATTCGAGGTATACAGACTCAAAACTTAGGAAAAAGTTTGGACAAGTGCAAAGTGATTAAAACAACCTTCACTTGCATGAAGTAATGCTATTTTTCCATTAGCATTAGTTTGGAACATTTAATGTTAAGAAAATGTTATGGCGTATCTTCTTTGAATGCCAAAGTAAGTGTTTTTGTTAACAATTAGACACATGTTATGCCATATATGTGTCAATGTTGTCAGTAAGTGTTTTTGTTAACAATTAGACACATGTTATGCCATATATGTGTCAATGTTGATAATTGACAGATCTCTGGCATAGGTGTCAATCAGCTAGCCCAAGCCCCTGTAGGGTGTTGAATCCCTGGTGATATGAATCAATGGGTGAAAGAAATGCCGCTATGACTGGGATTGAAACGGGTCCATCTCGAAGTGTTCCTCGATCTTGATCGAACTGTTCCTCGATCTTGATCTGCTGCCAGTCTGCTGCTGGTGGAGATGCTGGTTCTTGCTTATGAATTTTCTCTGATCTGCTGCGGGTGGAGACGCTGGTTCTTGCTTGTGAATTTTCTCCTGGAACTGTTTTCAAACTGAAACTCAAACAAGGTAACAAACTACAAGGTAACAAACTAACTATCTCTTTCATTGATGCCTCTCCTACCTTCACTTGCTATATGTAAAATCTTAAATACAAAAATAAAAAAATCAAAATCCTGAGGCATTTAAGCTTGAATTTGAATTTCTATGAAATCAGTGCTTTGAAAATATTTGAGATATATTTGAAATCAGTGCTTTGAAAATATTTGAGATATATTTGAGATATTTGATAGTATGGATTTGAAAATATTTGAGATATTTGATAGTATGGATTCGGTAACCTGAAAAACCAGATATTAAATCTATATAAATTTCTCTTAAAAACTGAGGTATTTAAATTCTTGAAAAGACAAATATGAAATCAGTGTTAATTCAGAAACCTGAATATATGCTTAGGGATGAGATCTTGGAGCTCGAGAAACATTCTGTTGCAGCGCAACAGACAGGAAACTAGACTTGTATCTCTTGGTACTAATCAGATAACCTCCCATTCTTCGGCTTTTATCAGTCTGCATACAATCTCAAATTTATTAGCAATTACATGATTAGTCAATCATATATTGTATTAATCAAACTATATTTCCTTACTACAAATATAATAATGGTACTGAGTTTTTTGCATTTAGCAGCATGAATTTCTGTTTCATTACTTGCACAGTAAGGCTGGTTTGGGCTGCCTTAAAACCAGAAGAGAAACCGAATGCTTCTTGGCTTGCTGAAGTATTGTTGGACCTTTGTCCTTAACTCATACAATCATCACTTCAACCTCCACCTGTTTGCAGAATTCAGCTCTCAACATAACTTTGGAAGTAACACAAATATTGTGACTGGAGAAAACAAATGATGATAAGCACGGTTTCAGAGCATGAATTTACCTCTGGTCTTCGCTGTATGCAAAGGGATTTCAAAGAGTTCAGAAAATTAGGATCAGGAGATTCAATCCCTGCAGACCAAAAAGATTTGCACCGCACTCCATACTGCCACGCAAAAGGCAGCAGAGGATCCCAATCCCGAACCTAGAGGTAAGTCTGAACTCACAATTACAGTCGCCGATTTAAACCTGGGCACTGATCATGTTAGCTGTACATGAAAAAAGTTCCCACGGTGGCTAAAATTTCAAATATGACTGTAGATAATTCCAATAATCTACCGACGGAGAATCTGCCAAAACCCAATACAAGCAGTCCTAAAAACAAAAACGCACAAGTCAAATAACAACACCAAAGCTTACCCAACAATGGAGACGTAGAGAAATAAAAAAGCTGAAACTCCAGTTGAAACGCCAATTACAGCTTCTAGGAATTCTTCTTCATTCACAAGGGATGCAATGCACCGCATAATGTCTGAGGAACAAGATTTGACACAGAGAGGATCAACAACAAATTCTTCCAATGGCTTAAAAGCAGCCTCTATCCTCTTGATTGGCCATTTAAAATGCACATTCACGTCTCTCAAATCAATAGTCAAATGTCCATCTGGGTCTGCTGCAAACAATCACAAAGAGGAATTAAAATATTAGATCAAAATTCCTTTCAACAGTTTTTTCATATCAAACCAGGGTTATGACTGCAATACCCTTCATATAATAAATAAATAAATAACTCAAACGCCACTCTAATTGAACAAAATAGTATTGCATATAGACATGAAGGATAACAACTATAACCTGTTGCAGCTGTGGAAGTCTGAATCCGGACTTGTGTGTAGAAGCCCAGAGAAGTAGCTAGAGCAGTGGATCCATGTACCACTGCATGTTCTCCACACAATATAAGTTTCCAAGGCGCTCGCGCTGCTACTTCTTTGATGTTATCCATATTTTGCAAACCCAATTCAAAATATGCAAACCCAAATCCAGGCTCTGATCGTCAGACCTCTGTACTTCCTAATATACAAAATTTAGATACTTGGTAATTCTGGGAGAATGCTGCCCAAAGTCCATGCTTCTCTGATCAACGCACGCAGTTGTATTTTGAAATTTTCTGTTTTTATTTACGGGTGGTCTAAAGCAGTCTACAGACTTGAATGTCAACGCATCTTCGGCAACGCGGCATCGTTGTCCTTTTAACAATAAATCAACATAATTCCCTCCCTGCATCAATTATAGAGACCAAGGTTCGAACCACTATAGTTCCAAACAAAAATCAACTTCCCTCGGCTTATCCAGGCTCCGGAAATGTACAATCTACAGAAAAAATTCACCACTAAAAGTAGAAGGGAATAGCTGTGTAGAAATTCTTAAAATGGCAAAAGGTATAGGACGAGTGGGTGGCATGCAATAACTGCATGTTTTCATTTTCGTGCATCTGTCAAATAACGCAAAGGCAAACTGCCCCTCCAGGTGTCCAACCATCTTACTGGCCGTCTGCATTGTGTTGTTGGAGTCAGCATGCAGAGCGTTTCTTGCATGTCAGAACACACTCCCTTGCCCATCCATCTAAACCCTAAATACCCGATGTCATAGATACTGGACACATCAAGATCACCATGCCCGATGTCAAACCATACAGATGACTTGCCACACATAAATTAAATCTAACGTTGATTACAACTTTCGAGGGTCTAGAGCCTTCTAGGCCTCGACGACAATGATTGCAGAGGGTATTAGAATAAATTTAGAACTTAAAAACAATGGGTGTCAATAATATAAGCATTGTAAAAAAAAAAAAGAGAACAAAGAACGCTTCGTTCAACGTTAGGTCTCCTTCTGACCTCCAATTCCAATGCTTCCAGACACTCTCCGCTGTGTACTCGTGCTTCGTTACCTCTTCATTTTATTTAATAAATTTGACCATGGTAAATCTAAAACCAATGCATAATACGTGTGGCGGCAAGTATAATAATAAAATACATAACCTAAATTCATCCAAAACTCAAAAGAACAATTGTCATCAATGTAGGTTGTATGGATCTCGTTCTGTTATTTCGTTTTATGGTTTAACCATTTATATTGATAATAAAAATAGATTTTGTAATCGGCATATTAACAAATTAATTTTGTAGTAGATGGAGCATTCAAATAGAAATTGAGGATAGATGCGAACGCTGTCTCTGGAAGTCTCCATTTCGATTTGAAATGAAGTCATGTTGAGAACATTTTCCATTTGCCTGGATTGACAGCAATGTTCAAAGTGTCTGAATTTGCAGAATAAGATGATGAAAACTGTTGCGCCCTCTATTCTTCATTCATATTCAACTTCATTCATATCCATTCGAGATCAGTATCAATGTCGACCAGGACTAAAGCTCTTAAAACAGGGAACACGCCGTATTCATGGGCTTTGTTGTGCTGCTGCCAAACAGAGTAGTCATAATAAGAACAGGGCTAGGACTCAGAGGGAATCGACATTAAATCCTCAAAAGCATCCAACTCCCACGAAAAAGCAAGGCGAACGGCAGAGCACACAGAAGATAATACGAGTCATCTTCATCATACCCCATTGCCAAGCCCTCCAGCAGGGTTTTTGGTGGATGACTCACATATTGTACCGTAATGCAAGGGTCGTTGACGATGTGGAGATTGGCGCCTCTGCCATCGATTGTCTTGTAGCTGTTCATGATAAGCTCTTCTTTGAGCTGGATCACCATATCTCTCTCAAATATGATCCACAGAGGCTCCGTTTGAATTACGGCATGGCGCAGCGTACCGGGCCAACTTGAAATCTAGCTCACTAATAATTTGCGAAGATCTCTTGTTCTTTGGATTTCCTCTCTTCCACCGTAAACACACGCGTCTAATACAAAAGATTAAGACAATATACGGCTGCCATATTTGCAACATTTACAGCGCTGGACTTCAAAGCTTTTCCATCTTTCAGTCTAAGGTTTTCAATTGAACATTGAAATGTTGTCAGACGAGAGCAAGAATATCAAGATTTTTCTGTTGAAGCTTCCGTCCAAACACTCACAGCAAACCAAAATTAAAAGCTGCAGAAGAGTTATTTACCGCCGTAGCGCTGGATAACAAAGTATCTTTGATCGATCGAACAGATTTCTCGTTTAAAACTGTTTTCAAGACTTTTGTCGTCTGATCAGATCGGGAGTGTCCATTCCGTCCATTCCAAACCAGAAAAGGGCTGTGTAGAAATGCTTAAAATGGAAAATGGTACAGGACAAGTGGGTGGCATGCAATAACTGCATGTTTTCATTTTCGTGCATTTGTCAAATAGGGAAAAGGCAAACTGCCCCTCCATGTGTCCAACAATCTCACTGGCAGGGTAAGGCGATACGCAATAATTCTATTCTCCCTATATTCGGTCTTGCTGAAGTACAACTGGATAATCGGTCAACTATCTGGCGCCCGCTGGATAGGCAGCTCTTCCCGTAACCCTACCACGATTGGATCAATGGCTTTTAAGCTGCATTAACAACAAGCTCCAGCGCCGCTTCCCACTCAAAGCAGGGACTAGCTGCTACGCAGCCTCTCTTGTTTATTAAAAAAAAAATGTAATACAACTCTCTCAGACTATATATTGTTATATTGAAATATATTCATAAAGGGGTAACTATATATATTTCTTTATATAAAAAAAATGCTATTCAAATTATGTATTATAAATCAATGTCTATACTATTATATGCATTTCAACTTCATCTTAACTTGAAACTAAATATTATTAAAAATATAAAACTTTATATTTTGCTGTTAAAAAATATAAATATGAATTTATATATAATATATATAATATATATATATATATATATATATATTAAGTTAAATAATTATAATTATGTAATAAAAATAAAAATAAAAAAAATATGAACAAATATCACTTTAAAAAAAAAAAAATTAATAAATAAGTTACATTTCACTTTAAAAATCAGAAATACATGATAAATATAAACATGTTTATAGCCATCACCTATCAAATAGACAAGAGGATTCAAAACAACAACCTATTATTACAATGAACTTCAAGCATAGGATCGAAAAACCATGATTCCAAGCGACTTAAAATGGTCACATGTTTGGGCACCAGAGAATACATATGCCACTGTGAATAAAAGAGATACAGAGGTGTCCAGAACCTTGCATAAAATTCATATTATATCCCCCATTGCAATGAAGATCAACAATTAAAGAACCAAAAGAAACTAGAGAAATCAACTTCATCAATTAAGCATTAAAAATCCACATTCTGGAGTCCAAGCTAAATTAGGGTAACATGCAATGTTCCAAATTAAAATCATTTCATCCAAAGATGAGTCAAAACCACCAACATTTTGAAAAGTTACTAAAGAAACTCCATGCACCATGAAACCACCAACATACTAAAAGACCCACTATAACCCAATAGGCTGCCCAAAATAAACCAAACCAAAGTAACATTGTCAAAAATGAACCATAAAATTAAAAAATCAGTTTATATAAAAATAGAATATATGTTTGTGTTATAAAAATAAATTAAATTAATATAATATAACTATTCGGGAAGGTTACTAAACTTATTTATATATAACCAATCTAGATTTATAACTTCAGATTTACCTAGGTTCCACTGGATGGTTACTAAAACTATTCACATATAACTAACTTAGATTCATAAGTTCATATTTACCTAGGTTTGAGAGGGATCAAATCTCTTGGGATGCAAACATCTTTCAAAGTGAAAAGAGATTTGATCCCTCTATAGGCTTGGTATATCTAGAGTCAATATGAATCTAAGTTGGTTTAATTTCCCCCTTTAAATAGGCTATATTGCACATCAATACCATGGCTCAATACCATGGATTCTCATACCATGAGTCAATACCATGGATTTTTTTTATTATTTTAATTTTAATGCTATTTTTTTATTATTTTCATCGACTTAAAATGTTTAAATTTCATTACATTATTGTGCAGAGAGACGCTCCCTAGATAGTATGGAAGAGATGCTGGTCTATCCTATTAGTTATGTAAACATTTTGACTTGGTCAAATTACACAAAAATAAAAATAAAATAAAATAAAATAACAAACATTTTTACTCTCTCAAAATAAAATAAAATAATAAAAGTAAATAAATTCATGGTATTGTCCCATGGTATTTATGTGGAATGCATTATTTTGACTCTAAAAAATGTTTGCATCTCAAGAGATTCCATCTTTCCATACTTAAGATGGATTTAAGCTATTTTTACACATTTCTACCATATTTTGATTTTAATTTTAAATTTATTTTGACCCGGTCAAAATGTTTACATTACATCACAATACTTTAAACATCTCTATATTTATATCTTACTCTACACTAAAGAATCAACATTCATAAAATAAATATTTCATAACATATCCAATAACTTATATTTTTTCATTGGTTTGTATAGAATAAATCCTAAAAAATAAAAATTTTAATATCTTATCCTAAATAATCTTTTAAAAACTTGAGTTTAAGTTGTTTAATGTGTAGAATTCTAGTGGTCTATGGAATTTTGTGTCGAATCCATTTATGCATTCAAAAATGTATTTTAAACAACAAAAAATTATATGTTTTGGTTAAAAGAACTATTTTTTTCTAAAAGTTAGGAGATATATATATATATTGAAATGAGAGATGGCTTTTGGGCATTTGGTATTGATGAATCATGCTATGATATGGGTATTTATAATATCCATGATAAAATGTATGTGAATATCCATGGTTAAAAATCTTAGTATATTGTACGTATTAAGTTTTTATGTACTTATTAATGAAATTCATATATGGTTACAAAATTATTATTTTAATTTATATGGTAAAATAGATTAGAATTTAAAAAAAATTATAATTTATATTCTATTAATGTAGTCTAATTAATAGGATTAATGACCTCACTATTTTCCTAGTTAATTTTTTAATAAAAATCAAAAGAGATATTTTTTTAAAAACTTGAGTTAAAAGTTTAGGGTGTAGATATATCTCAAAAGTAATTCTGATTTTTTTCTTTTAGATTTAATTAAAAAATATTATAATTTTTTTTGTAAGCTTGGTAGGACTCACCAGATTTTGGTGTTTACATGTCCATTATTCACCCTGTTTGGGGGGAGAATAGAACAAGATTTGAACCTAATACTTCTGGTTCGGTGAGACTTGAACCCAAGACTTGTGGTCCGGTGAGACTTCATTTCCATGGCCACCACCACTGTCACTTGAGCAACCCTAAGCAGACAAAAAAATATGTTATAAAATTAAATTCAAATAAAATATTTTGTTTGTTTGTTTGTTTTTTTTTTTTTTTTTTTTTTTGTAAACTGGGGTATTTTATTATCTACAGGAAAATATAAGTACAAAACTGAGGATCCTCAATCTGCCCCGAAGAGAAACCAGATCTGTTGGATCCTAAACCGACAAACATCATTCATGATCTCATCTGTTTGCTTCTCAGTCTGATAAGAGCCACTGAACATAACATAGTAAACACCATACAAAGAAAGCACACATTACAAACACTAACCCTTCTGCCGCAGGGGACAGCGCCTCAAACTTATCGACAACCAAAAGAGCAAACAAAAAGAAACACCTTTAAACTTCTGCCTCAAGGGCGCCCCAACAGAAACGCAAAAGCGCAGGGCAACGACAAGCACCGGTAAAAGGGGTAAACCTGGCAAAAACGCTGCTATGAAAGCCATCAGTCAATATTGATACTAACGCGATCCTTCCTCTGTTCCGTCAGCATGGCCTTGATTTCTTTGAGGAGCTCATTCTGTTGCTTTACCAACATCTCCGCATTTGCCACCTCTTTCTTCGCCGCCGCCGTGTCCTGAGCCATTTCCACCATTTCGGCTGCAACTTGTTCCATGGCCTTTGCCAGAAGGTGCTTCAAAACCCAGTAGGTGTGGAGAGCCCAGTGATACAGGGAAAGCCTCCCCCGAGTGTGCCCCGGATCAGGTAATTGAAGGGACCACTCATACATTTCAGGGTCGGAAGGCTCCTCCAGCACCTTCTCCTCCATAGCGTCCATAATGTTCCTAATGTGAGCATTTGAATCCAGATTGAATGCATGTTCTGCCTCATTCACTGTCTGGCTAAGAGATCTATTTCTACGCTTGTGCCTTTTCTGATTGCGGTTGCTCTCGACTTTGCTAGTGGTCTGGCGGGGGCGACCGCGCCTTTTTTTCGTCGGCTGGTTTCCTTCATCCCCTTCCTTAACGCGTTGCTTACTTCTACTGCTCTGCCCTGTTTCAACCTTCTTGCCACTGGGTACTTTGACCTTCCTGCCCTCCTTATCCTCCGTGTTTTCAATTTTAAATTTGGTTCTGGCTCCATCACCCTGCCTTCCTTCTGCTGCCACCTTACCCTCTTGGGCTTCTTTAGCTTGAGACTTCCTCATATCCGCTCTCTGGAGACGATGAGTAGGGCCTCTTCTCCAGAGCTTCTCTTCCTTCGTCACTTTCCTCAGGTTGCTTTTGCAGGGCCTGCTACCTCCTTTCTTCCTTATAACTTCTCTTTCTCCTTTGCTCAAATGATGCGTGGGCTTTCGATTGCAATTGTCACTTATATCCACAATGCTTTCCTTGGGTTTGTGAATCATTTTTTGGTTCGGGCCGCTCACCTGACTTGCTACACTTTCATTTATTATTACTGACGGGGTGTACAGTATGCCGCCTTTCTGTCCTTTCCGAATGACCTCCTGATGATATTTTTCCCTCCCTCGCCCTCTCCGCTCAGGGGAGTAATTATCCCTGGTTCGCTTCATCATTATCCTTTCGAATGAGCTGATTTAGCTCGTCCCATCTTGCCAGCTCTTCCTTATTGGTCCAGCTGTCATCAATAGGTGCCCTGCGTTCGTTGCTTCCCCAGTTTGCTAAGCAGTCCGCTGGTTTATTTCCCTCTCGTCTAACGTGCGACGTGAGAGTGACATCAATACTAGTTAGCATATCTCCTATTTCTCGGACTGTACTAGCACTACGCCAACTTTTTACCACTTTCTCCCAACTCTTCCCCTGGATTAATTGTCTGATTGCGTTAATTACCATGGTGGAGTCACCTTCAATTTCCAACTTTTTGTATCCGTTTCTTCTGGCAATTTTGAGGCCTTGGTGAACTGCCATGAACTCAGCCTCATTATTGGACATTGTTCCGCCATGCTCTGCATAGATCCATTGAGTTGTTCCTTCTGTATTTCTGAAAATTCCTCCAAAACCCACTGGGCCTGGATTTCCTTTTGCTGCACCATCACAGTTTAGTTTGATAAAACCTTCCGGTGGTTTTCTGAACACCACACGGCTTTGATTTGCTAATTGATAATTTTGTTTGGCGCCTTGTTGGTATATCATCCCTTGATCTACGTTAATATTTTTAAGGATTTCTGTCTCGGCATCTGTGGTTTTCCAGTCTTCGTCTGCCCAATTCTCCACTAGGATGGTTTCCTTGATTTGCTTTAATGTTCTCTTCCATATTTCCTCCTGGCCAGAGGCCTTTCCTTTGAAAATGCGGCTATTGCGCTCCTTCCACAAATTCCAGATATTGAAGCCTGCAGCTAAACTCCAGGCCCTTCTGACTATTCTGCTGTGGAATTTTCCTTCCCCCCACTCGCTAAGAGTTTGGAAAATATCCGGCTGGTTTCTGACAATTGTAGCAAAAAGGGTTTCCGTTTGCTTCCACTGAAATTGAGCCACACTGCACCCGTTAAGTAGGTGTTCCTAGTTTTCTTCTTCCAAATTACAGAGGCAGCATCTCGCTGGGCCTGAAAAGCCTCTTTTTTGGATTCTGTCCCATGTTAGGATTCGTTTCCTGCCAACCAGCCATGCAAACATCTTGATCTTCTGCCACCACTTTGCTTTCCAGATCTTTTGCCAGTTTTGTTCTTCTTCTCCTAGGTCACTTTGGATTTTTAGATCATAGGCTTCCTGAATTGTGAATATCCCCTTTGTTTCTCTACCCCAGCGAAGGATGTCTCTGCCATCCCGCTCTTTTATTTTTCTTGAATCCATTTCCTTCTTGTACAGAGATTTTTGTTCTTCTGGTGCATTCCTGTGCCATTCCTCTAGGGGTTTCCAATCCCTCCATTCCTCATTCTCTGTTGTAGCGTTCCAATAATATTTCACCTTTTGTAGGCCTCTCTCGTCACCTGCTCTGTGAATTTCCTGAATGCCTGGTATATTCCTCATTTTACCTCTTTGCTGCCAATCTTCATCCCAAAACCTAGCTACCTGGCCTCCTCGAATTTCCCAGAAAATATGCTTGTCAACTAAGTCTCTGCCTTGGAGGGATAGGTTCCAGATATCCGAGCCCCAAGGAGTATTTTGATCCCTAATAATTTCTTCCAGAGATATAGGCATGTTATAATTGACAGTCCATATTTCTTTCCATAAGTCCGGGCCTCCTTGCATCCACCTCCATCTTAATTTAGCAGCCATGACTTGGTTTAAGGTCCAGGGATCTCTGAGCCCTAAGCCTCCTTTTCCTTTAGGCTTGGTTATACTCTTCCATGAGCAGAGGGCCCATTTCTTCTGTTGCTTTGGGCCTCCCCATAGAAATTTTCTGTAAATTTCAACAAGTTTATTACATATTCCTTTAGGGGTAGCCATTACTGATAAAGGATATATCGGAATTGCTTGAATGGTGGCTTTGAGAAGGACCACCCTGGATGCAATGTTCAGAGCCCAGAAGGTCCAATTGTTCAGCCTTTTCATGATCTTTTCAATGATGTGATTCCAATTACTTAATTTAAGAGATGATGTATCCAGCATAATTCCTAGATATTTGGTAGGGAGATCCCCTAACCTATAACCCAAGACCCTGGTTAGATGATTCTTAACCGGTTCTGCTATGTTGAAGAAAAAAGTTCTGGATTTGTCATTATTCACCTCCATCCCGGAGCCTTCCATAAAGATCTCTAAGATTTTCTTGATCCTTTTGACTTCTTGCAAGGTGGCTTTGCAGTATATCATTATGTCATCAACAAATTGTTGATGAGTAACAGTGGTTCTATGCCCCCATAATTTAAGGCCTTGAATCTTCCCATCTCATGCTTCTTTTTTGAAATATCTCCCTAATCCTTCAGCTGCAATTATAAAGAGAAAGGGAGACAAAGGATCCCCTTGCCTGAGTCCTCTTGAGGCATTGAAGGTTGTTGTTGGCGCTCCATTCAGCAAGATTGAAAAGTTTGGGGTAGAGATCATACTAATGACCCAGCTAACCCATCTGTCACAGAAGCCAAAAGCTTTGAGAATGCTTTCTAAGAACTTCCAACTTAGTCTGTCATAGGCTTTTGATAGGTCAAGTTTAATTATCATGCCCTTCTCTTTTTTAGTTTTCAGAGTGTGAAGGACTTCCTGGGCTACCACTAGCCCATCGAGGATCTGTCTTCCTTCAACAAACCTGTTTGTTCGGGGGAAATTATACTTGGTAGGATCAGTTTTAATCTTTGTGCCACAATTGAAGCAACAATCTTATAGATGACATTACACAGAGCGATCGGACGGAAGCCATCTGCGTGATCAGCCTGCTTAGTTTTAGGAATCAGTGTTAAG
>APFE031706628.1:32087-63377 GCA_000404065.3 Pinus taeda
ACACAAAGAATACGTATATCAACTTTTGAGATCACTAAATGCTTCTTTTACCAAATATATAATGGAAATATTTGTCTGAATTTATGATAATGGTTAATACTGAGCGGACAATTTTAACCTTAAAGTTTATATGTTATTTTTTTTGGCTTTACGAAATATAATGGAAATATTTGTATTATTTTATGATAAAAGTTAATGACGAGTGGACTATTTGAAGTATTATGGCGTAACTTATTATGTGATTGTCATGTAGTATTAAGTAACCAATAATTCAAATTTCTATTTTTATATATTGTATTAGTTAGTTTTGGGAGGGGAAAAAGGAGGAAGATGGTATGTTTTCAAATCAGTTATTGTGTAAAGATAACAAGTCGATTAAAATTGGCCATTGGATATGAGTTTTAGTTCTAGGAAATTTAACTATAACTACTTTCAATTTGTAATAAAGTCCATGATCAATCTATCACGAAGATTTGTGTTCATAGCAAATATAAAAGGCATTCTCTTTTCAATATGTTTTGCAAACTTCTACAACTGTATTGAAAACCACTATAAAATACTTTAATTTTTTAAAGATACTAAATTCATATTTTAAATTAAGAAAGGGATTGAATAAGATTTAATTTAAACATTTAGTCCCCAATCCAAGTAACTACTATCTTATTGTTTTCACAATGCTTGGGGTTGAGATGGTGAAAGCACTAAACTTGAATGACTCTAGAAACCCATGTACAATATGCAAATGCTAAAATGACCTAAAAAATGAGAAAGAACAATAAAAATAACCACAAGGATTAGCCTTTTAGAACATTTACTTGACATGGAGACCGCTTCTTGTAATTTTACCATTGAAAATACAATATCTAAATTACCAAAAATCCAAATCGAAACTCATTATACAAAACCATTATTTTGAGCCGCTTGTACAAAAAATAAATTTAGATTCTTTGCATTCTATAAATAATGAATGGAAAAATGAGCATATTATTCAATCATCAATGTCCATGATTGTCAAAACTGAAGCTCTATACTTGGATTATCCCCGAAACCTCCTTGTAATCTACCCTGTAAGTGCCAAAAGCATCCATAAAATATGTATCAAACTTCTTGGGAATGCCAACAAGTTCCCAATGAAGTCCTCAACACTTTGGGGACATTTCATAAAAGTCCAAAAGTCATGGAATGAGGGAACAAAATGTATGTGAGTTTTTTAGGAGATGGGTCCCTATAATATATATATCCTTGAAAATTTTCCAAAATAATCAAATTGTATAAATTCAACTTACATTTACAATTTCAACAACTTCTCATAATTTATAATCCAATTTTAGATAAATTTGATAAATAAATATATACATTTTATTAATGAACAATATAAACTATATTATTATATAATGCAACATTTTTCATCCCCATAATCCTCCTCGTTTCATCACATGTTCTTTATTTTATAAAAAAATAAATAAATTTCTTCTCACAAAATCCATTAATTATATCGTGATAAATGTGAACATGTAAATAAAATATGAAAAATATATCTATATATCATTCTATTTCAAATGAACAAATGTTGCATAATAGTGTGGTTTGTGTTAATAAAGTTTGAAAATGGTAAATATTAATACAAATAACATTAATTAGGTTAACTTCCCTTGATGGGGTGTTAGTTCGGTTTTAATGGGGCCCACGAAGGTTGCGCATGCCATGCCGCCATTCACATCAAGTAATTAATGAGGGCAGGACGCATCTACCTTTACATGCATGCACATGCAAACCAACAATTGGCATAGTGTTTCTGTTAATTGGCCTGATGTTTGAGTTGATGGTCTATGGTCAATGGGAATTATCCAAGGGTTGCTCCTCAACCTCCTGGTGAATCATCGAAGTTTGAAGGTGTAACCTACTTCATGTCATGGCTAGTTTCTAGTTCAGAAAGCTTAAGAGTAGGGCGTGAACACATGCGAAAATCTAGAGTGATTTTGTTGGGTTTCTTGGAAGTCTGGTCGAGTGCTTGGACATTCAAAGATTGCTTTCTAGAAGGGTTGTGGTGGGTATTCAGTCTTCTTCGCAGAGCAAATTCTTAGGTTTTATCCATATTCTTCTTTGTTTATTTCTTTTGTTGGGCATTCGTGTTGAGGCTTGGAAGACCAAGTTCTAAAAATGAGTGTCTTTCCCAAGTCTGGTTTGTATTGTTAATTCGATTTTTGGTGTCTATTTATTTTTGAATGTTGGTTTGTGGTCATTTCTCAAGATATAAGGAAAAGAGTGTGAGTCTAGTTCAAAGTGAATTATAGTGATTATGTATGGTCAAGTGTAGTCTTAGTTTGGGTATCTTTGGGAAGCAAAAGTTGGAGGGTGGTTGTGTTTCTTTGTGTTTTGCAGTCTATTGGTCCTATTGTTGGTTTTCTTGGGTTCAATGGTTAGTAGTGAAAAATTGGGGGAGGAGATAGTTGCTCCTTCTTTCTCAATTGGTGTTTCATCTGTAAAGTATGGATCTAGTGTATGGAGTTTCTATGATGACTTAGCATATTAGTTCCCTCCTCATGTTGGTGTTGTGTCTCGTCCGTTCTTCTATTCTTTTGTAGGTAGAGGCTCTCACAAAAATTGTTGGAAGTTCACCCCTAATTTAGTTATGTCACCGAGGCAGAGGGCGAGGAGTAGAATGGGAGGTGGTGGACGAGTTTAGCATGGTGCCAATGTTTTTTCCCATGACTTGGCTGCCACGTTTTTCAACATCTTCCCCTAGAAACGTGTATGTAAATTTAAGAGCTAGAGACACAGGTGGGGTAAAAAGGAAACCTCTCTCTAATTTAGAGCTCATGGAGGATATGTCAGCTTGGGTTCCTAATCTGGGCACACTAGGGTGTTATCGCTACTACAACGCCCTCCAAAACTTCACTACATTCAAATTTTGGAACCTACTAAAGTGTCGTATCAAGTGTTGCATCAAGTTTTTCTTTGGTCATCAAGTGTAGTTTCAAGTCATCCCACATATTTCAAGTGTTTCTTGTTGTTCCAAGTGTCATCGCATTGATTAGAACACCTCTAGTGTACTACTCAGATAGTAATTTGGGAAAATTGACCAAAAATATATATCTAAAACAAACCAAACTTAAAAAATTTAAACTACTACCATTTATAATTAAAAAGAGAGTATAAGAATTCTTTTAAACTACTACCATTTATAATTAAAAAAGAGTATAAAAATTATATTAATTGAAATTTCTAACGATACGTACCTTGTAAAACTATTTTAATTTTTGAAATTTTTACAATAAATTTAGATATATCTATATATTTATTTTAGAAAAATTTATACTTATAAATAAACAAATAAATAATAATAATTAATAATTAATATAAACTTTTAAATATTATTGAAGACATTTTATCTAACAAAGTCCTCCAATAAAACAATTCACAACAAACAAAGACATCTCGTCCTGTAAAAAACAAAGACATCTCGTCCTGTAAAATGCTTAACAACAAACTAATCCAGCTGATAAACAACTAACAAACTCATCTGATTAAGACATGTGGTTCAACCAAGAAATTCAGTAAAGCACTTACAACCGACAAACCCATCCATGTTTCACAAATTAAATTACAAAAAAATTAATTATTAAACAAATAACACGTCTATCAACCTCGGAGATTGCAAAATTCTTCTTTTACGAAATATGTAAAGGAGATATCTGTATTATTTTATGTTAATAGTTAATGATGAGTGGATTATTTAAAGTATTATAGATTATATTAAAATTTAAATGTTGTTATTATTTTTTGGTTTGTTTTTAAAAATGATGATATATTTTTAATGAGATTAAAATTTTAAATTATATTTTTGAATATAGGAATAAGTTATGGGATCAAATTTATTAAGTGATGTCAGATATATACTATTAAGTAAATAATAATTATATATAATATATGGTGAGGGAAAAGAGGGAAGGTGGGCAGTTTTTGAAATCGCTAGAGTACACTTTCTAAAAATTTTTAGGATGACTGTTGGACTATATTATATATATAATTAATATATATCTTTTTTTTTCAAGTGTGTAAGTATAATAAGTTATACTTTCTAGTATTATGCATAACGGTTACACTTGCCAATTGAAATTGGTGATTAGACATGAGCTTTAGCTTTACGAAAATGATCAATCTATCATAGAGAATTGTGTTTATAGCATACATAAAAGACATTCTCTTTTCAATAGGGTTTGCAAGCTTTTACAACTATGTTGAAAACAACTATAAATACTTTGATCTTTTTAAAATATTAAATTCATATTTTAGATTAAGAAGGGGATTGAATAGGAATTAATTTAAACATTTAGTCCCCAATCCAAGTAACTACTATCTTATTGTTTTCACAATGCTTGGGGTTGAGATGGTGGAAGCCTTGAACTTGAACGACTCCTTGAAACCCACGTTCAATATGTAAATGCTAAAATGATCTAAAAAATGAGAAAGAACAAGAAAATAACCACAAGGATTAGCATTTTAGAACATTTTCTTAATATGGAGACTGCTTCTTGTAATTTTACCATTGAAAATATAATATCTAAATTACCATAAATCATATCTAAACTCATTATACAAAATCATTATTTTGAGTTGCGACTTGTAGTAAAAAAATTTAGATTCTTTGCATTCCATAAATAATGAATGCGAAAAATGAGCATATTGTTCAATCATCAATGTCAATGGTTGTCAAAACTGAAGCTATATGCTTGGATTATCCCTGAAACCTCTTTGCAAGTACCAAAAGCATCCCTAAAATATGTATGGAACGTTTTGGGGAAGATCAGCAAGTCCCTAATGAAGTCCCCAACAGTTTGGGGACATTTCATAAGGATCCAAAAGCCACGGAACAAGGGGACAAAATGTATGTGAGTTTTTATGGGGCAGGTCCCTATGATATATATAGATATATATATCCTTGAAAAACTTCTAAAATAATCCAATTATATAAATTCAAATTATATTTACAATTTCAATAATTTCTCGTAATTTGTAATCAAATATTAAATAAACTTGATAAAAAATATATAATTTTTTAATTAACCATATAAACTATATTATTATATAATGCAACATTTTCCATCCCCATTATCCTCCTCGTTTGATCACATGTTCTTTATTTTATAAAAAAGATAATAAATTTGATCTCACAAAATTCATTAATTATATAGTGATAATGTGAACATGTAAATAAAATATGAAAAATCTATGTGTACATCATTCTATTTCAAATAAACAAATGTTGCATAATAGTGTGGTTTGTGTTAAGAAAGTTTGAAAATGGAAAATATTAATACAAATAACATTAAATGGGATAACTTAACCCGATGGGTGTTAATTCAGTTTTAATGGTGCCCTTGGAGGTTGCACCTGCCACCTCACCATTCACATCAAGTAATTAATGAGGGTAAGACGTGGTTTGCTTTCGCATGCATGCACATGTAGATCAACTATTGGCATAATGTTTATGTATGTTTGAGGTGATGGTCTGTGGTGAATGGGAATTAGTCAAGGGTTGCTACTTGACCTCCTGGTGAATCTGTGGATTGTCAAAGTTTGAAGGTGTAAGATTCTTTGTGCCATGGCTAGTGTTTAGTTTAGAATGCCTAAGAGTAGGGTGTGAAGGCATGCAAAAATCTAGAGAGATTTTTTTGGGTTTCTTGGAAGTCTGGTCGAGTGCTTGGACGTTCAAAGATTTCTTTCTAGAAGGGTTGTGGTGGGTCTTTAGTCTTCTTCACAAATCAAATTCTTAGGTTTTATCCCTATTATTCTTGGTTTATTTCTTTTGTTGGGTATTCATGTCGAGGCTTGGAGGTCCAAGTTCTGAAAATGAGTGTCTTTCCCAAGTCTGGTTTATATTGTTAATTCGAGTTTTGGTGTCTATTTGTTTTCGAATGTTGGTTTGTGGTCATTGCTCTAGACATAAGGAAAAGAGTGTGATTCTAGTTCAAAGTGAATTATAGTGGTTATGTACTGTCCAGTGTAGGCTTAGATTGGGGTAGCTCTAAGAAACATAAGTTGGAGGGTGGTTGTGTTTCTTTGTGTTTTGCATTCTACTAGTTTTGTTGTTGGTTTTCTTGGGTTCAATGGTTAGTGGTGAAGAGTTAGGGGAGGAGATAGCCACTCCTTTTGACTTAATTGGTGTTTCGACTATAGAGTATAGATATAGTGTCTAGAGTTTCTATGATGACTTAGTCTACTAGTTCCCTCATCATGGTTGTGTTGGGTCTCATCCGTTCTTCTATTCTTTTGCAGGTAGAGGCTCTCACATAAATTTTTGGAAGTTCACCCCTAATTTATCTATGTCGCCGAGGTAGAGGGGGAGGAGTAGAAGAGGAGGTGGTGGTCGATTCCAGCATGGTGCCAGGAGTTTTCCCCATGACTTGGCTACCACATTTTTCAATGTTGTCCCCCAGAAATATGTAGAAGCTAGAGACACAGGTGGGGGTAGAAAGGAAATCCATCTCTAATTTAAAGCTCATGGAGGATATGTCACCTTGGGTTCCTGACCTGGGCACACTAGGGTGTTGTCACTACTACAACACCCGCCAAAACATCACTAATTCAAATTTTGGAGCCTACCAAACTATCATATCAAGTTTCGCTTTGGTCGTCAAGTGTATTTTCAAGTCACCACACATGTTTCAAGTGTTCTTGTTTGTTCCTAAGTGTCATCTCATTGATTAGAACATCTCTAGTGTATTTCATGGTTGCAATACCTTTGTTTGTTGTAAAATGACACTTTTGGTCGCAATCGCAAACACTTTGTTTATTGTACTTGGGGAGTGTTTGTAAATTGGAATTTGGATGTGTATTTATCATGTTTGGTTCTGTATAAGTCTTATTGATGAGTTGGTATGTGCCGCACTTGATTTTATCTCCAAACACATTGTGTTCACCCCTCGTTTTATCTTTCAGACTTAGACAAATATTAGTTGGACATGTTAGCCCACTAAGGCAGGAGAGTGCATGGCGCACTCTTAAGCCTTAGTTGGGACCCCTTCCTTGCTCCGAAGTGTTCCCTCTAAGAGTGCATAGGCCACTCCCAAGCATCATTCCCCCTTCCTTGTTCCAAACCGCACCCTTAAAAGGAAACATCATCGTCCATTTTCTCTTTGGACTTGCACCTTGCGCCCTCCTCATCTCCCTTAGGCACATAATGCACTATCGAAGAAACATCATCATCCATTTTCTCTTTGGACTTGCGCCCTCCTCAGCTCCCTTGAGAACACAATGCACTTGGGAAGGCCAAAGCCTAACCCCTTCATCCTTTAGACTTTCCCCATGTTCCCTCCTAGATTATCTTGAGTTAACAATGCACTTGGGAAGGCCTAAGCTTCATCCCTTCAACCTTCGACAATGTGCTTTGTGGCATCCTTAGTTCCCTTAAGCACATAATGCACTCCTAAAGCCTTAATGGCCTTCCTTCACCCTTCAAACCTGTGCCTTGCACCCTCCCTTGAGCTTTCTCTCCCTAGTTGAGTGTACAGGCACATCTTGAAGCCTTGAAGCACTCAATCCTCCCCCCTTTGGCAGTGTGCCTTATGCTAAGAAGTTTCCTTCCCAAGCGCACTGTTAAGTCATGAACAAAAAATTTGTATGAGACATGTTAGAATAATAGTTTTTTCATACTGATGTTTGCTTGCCATGAGTGATTACAGTCATATAACAACATGGAAAGGATGCATGAAGAGATCGAGCAAAGAGGGTAGTGAGAGCAAGCATTAATGAACAAAGAACACATGACGTGACAAAATGTAGAACATTGAAATCTTGGATGATTGAAGCAACACAAAAGACTCCATATGGTCAAAGACCCTTTGGAGGGTGAAAACATCAACAACATGGAAGTTGCATGCAAGATCAAAGATATAAGTGGAAACAATGTCACCAATCAAGAAATTCCATGTCATCAGTCACTATGGGTCCAACTCATTGATGTTAGTGACATGTCATATTCTCACCACATGATAATGTGGAAATCATGATGTAATTAGGTAGTTATTGTAAAGACAAAGTAGTCATATGGTAGCGTTATGATTGACAGGAAACTGTGTTGGAGGCCTAATATTATGATGCAATAGAAAGTGGATGCTTGTTTAAGAAATGGTATTGAATTCCTTGTTTGGTACTCTGACATCACCATGACATAGGTAGCTCTTGAATAAATGGATTAAATTCTATAATCTCTTTTAGAACTATTGATTCCAACTGGTAGAACAAAGTCCCTGTTTTATTTTAGTTCTGAGAAAAGTTGTTATTTATTGATTAAGATGTATCTGTTGCAGTTTAATTCTTTTTAAGTTTTGTTATTTTTTGAAAATTGAGTAATTTTTTTAATAGTGAGTTTTTTTATTTTGAAATGTGTTTTTAAATGTATAAAGAGATTCAACCCCATAATACATTTTGAGAGCATTTAGATTATGGAGAGTTCACACTTAAAATTTGCAATTCTAACAACTTTCAATTAAATTTTAGGCAAAATTGACACACGGGCACACACACACACATATATATATATAGAGAGAGAGATACCAAAAAAGAGTCTGAACCTAAAATATTTAACTACAATCATTAATATGTGAGTTGTTTAATTGAGATTTTTTAATATATTATATTTAAAAAAAAAGGAAGGAATGAAATTTTGAAAAAAAAAATAAAATCTTTGAACATAAGAATGATAAATAATGTAAATTTTTAATATTATTGAAAACATTTTATCAATATTATATAAAATGATTTTTTTTAAATATATTAATGAATTCAACATCTAGATAACTCTTGGAACAATAGAGTTATATAAATTTTTCATATTCCAAACCTGTAAGTTCTAACAATCACTATCTTAATTTGACAAAACTAAACCAGAAAATATTACCAAAAAAAAAAGCCAAACTTAAAAAATTTAAAACTACTACCATTTTTTTTAATTAAAAAAATTAATGTAAGAGTTATTTTAATACTACCATTTTATATAAGAAGAAACATTTAAAAAAATTGATATTAATTTGAGATTTCTAACCATACGTTTATAAATTATTTTAATTTTCTTTTTTTTTTTTTTTTTTTTAATAAATTTAGATATATCTATTATAATTAAAAAAAATATAATATTACTTAAATATACACACACACACACACACGTAAATAATTAATATAAATTTTTAAATATTATTTATGACATTTAACAAACAAAGTCGTCCAGTAAAATACTTCACAACAAACAAAGACATTTTGTAGCACGTAAGCGCATGATGTGGCAGTCGGGGTGGTTGGTTTGCACACCCCGGCCGTGTTCGAATCTTGCAGAGCTGCATGGATCCTGCAGCATATATTGTTCCACGGAGTTAATATGTTTCGATGTGTCGGCTGTTAGCTTTTTCTGACACGCATATGTACCAATATAGTATAAAAAAAAAAGGCCCATAATACTTCTAAAAGAAACTAGCCCCTCCCATTTACTCCCATTTAAAAAAAACAAAGCCATTTTGTCATATGAAATACTTGACAACAAACTAATACATTTAATAAACGACTAACAAACTCCTCTGATTAAGACATGTGATCCAACAAAATCGTTCAGTGAGCGCCATCCAACCGACAAATCCATCCATGTTTGACAAACTAAATTACAAATAACACGTCTATCAACTTCAGAGATCAATAAATTCTCCTGGTACCAAATATATAATGGAAATATTTGTATTATTTTATGATAATAATTAACACGGAGTGGACTATTTGAAGCATCATATATTATAGTAAAGTTTCAATGTTATTATTTTTTAGTTTTTTATTTAAATTGATGATATAATTTTTATTTATATTTAAATGATATTTTTGAATATATGAAAATTTTATTGGAGTAGTTTTAGGGTTGGTTGGAATTAGTTTAAATAATGAAATTTTAAAGTTAAATTATATTTATATATATATATATATATATATAATATATATATTATATATTATATATATATATATATTATGTATTGGCTTTGGGAGGAGTTACGAGATTGAAAGTGAGATGTTTTTTTAGAGTGCACTTTAAAATTTTAAATGGAAAATTGAGTTGGACCATTATATATATTATGAGTTGTGGAACATAATATTATATATATATATATATATATATATATATATATATATATATATATTATAATATATATATAATTTTATTTTTATTTTAATTTTTTTCTCATGCTTGTAAGCATAACAAGTTATACTTTATAGTATTATGCACAATCTTTACACTCACCAATTAAAATTGGTCATTAGACCTGAGTTTTAACTTTAGGAAATTTAACTATAACTATTTTCAATTTGTAATAAGGTCCATGAACAATCTATCACAGAGAATTGTGTTTATAAGAGTTTTTTTCCTCATATTTCTTATTAATGATGATTATGTTAAACATAAAAGACATTCTCTTTTCAATAGGTTTTGCAAACTTTTACAACTCCGTTGAAAACCACTATAAAATACTTTGGTTTCTTATAGATATTAAATTCATATTTTAGATTAAGAAGGGGATTGAATAGGAAATTATTCAAACATTTAATACCCAATCCAAGTAACTACCATCTTATTGTTTTCACAATGTTTGGGGTTGGGATGGTGGAAGCACTAAACTTGAACTTGAACTACTACTTGAAACCCACCTACAATATGTAAAAGCTAAGATGATCCAAAAAATGAGAAAGAACAAGGAAAATAACCACAAGGATTAGCCTTTTAGAACGTTTTCTTAACATGGAGGCTACTCCTTGTAATTTTACCATTGAAAATACAATATCTAAATCACTAGAAATCCAAATCGAAACTCATCATACAAAACCATTATTTTGAGTTGCAACTTGTACAAAAAATTTAGATTCATTGCATTCCAAAATAAGCGAATGGGAAAAATGATCATATTGTTCAATTATCAACGTCCATGATTGTCAAAACTGAAGCTATATGCTTGGATTATCCCTGAAACCACCCTATAATATACCCTGTAAACGCTAAAAGCATCCCTAAAATATGTATGGAACATCTTGGGGATGACCAACAAGTCCCCATTGAATTCCCTAATGAAGTCCCCAATAGTTTGGGGACATTTCATAAGGGTCCAAAAGTCTTGGAACGTGGGGACAAAATGTATGTGAGTTTTTTAGGGGACAATTCTCTCTCTCTCTCTCTCTCTCTCTCATATAAATATATATATATATATATATATTATATTTTTTGAAAAACTTCCAAAATAATCAAAATTATATAAATTCAACTTACATTTACAATTTCTTATTAAACTGTAATCAAATTTTAGATAAAACTTGATAAAAAAAAAATATTTTTTAATGAACCAATATAAAACTATATAATATATAATGCAACATTCTCCGTCCCCGTAATCCTTTTGGTTTGATCACATGTTCTTTATTTTCTAAAAAAATAATAAATTTGATCTCACAAATTTCATTAATTATATAGTGATAAATGTGAACATGTAAATAAAATATGAAAAATCTATTCATACATCATTCTATTTCAAATAAAAAATTGTTGCATAATAGTGTGGTTTGTGTTAATAAAGTTTGAAAATGGAAAATATTAATACAAATAACATTAACTAGGTTAACTTCTCCCAATGGGGGTGTTAATTCAATTTTAATGGGGCACTCAGAGGCCATGCATGCCACCCAACCATTCACATCAAGTAATTAATGAGGGTAGGACATGGCTTTCCTTCACATGCGTGCACATTCAAACCAACAATTAGTGTAGTGTTTTTGTTAATTGGCTTGATGTTTGAGGTGATGGTCTATGGTGAATGGAATTAGCCAAGGGTTGGGCCTCAACCTCCTGGTTCTATGGATCGTCGAAGTTTGAAGGTGTAAGCTCCTTCATGCCATGGCTAGTGTCTGGTTCAAAAAGCCTAAGAGTAGGGTGTGAACACATGCAAAAATCTAGAGTGATTTTGTTGGGTTTCTTGGAAGTCTAGTCGAGTGCTTGGACATTCAAAGATTGCTTTCTAGAAGGGTTGTGGTAGGTCTTATGTCTTCTTCGCAGAGCGAATTCTTAGGTTTTATCCCTATTATTATTGGTTTATATCTTTTGTTGGGTATTCGTGTCGAGGCTTGGAGGTCCAGGTTCTGAAAATGAGTGTCTTTCCTAAGTCTGGTTTTTATTGTTAATTCAAGTTTTGGTGTCTATTTGTTTTTGAATGTTGATTTGTGGTCATTGAGACGTAAGGAAAATAATGCGACTCTAGTTCAAAGTGAATTACAGTGGCTATGTATGGTCTGGTGTAGTCCTAGTTTAGGTAAGCTTTAGGAAGCAAAATTTGGAGAGTGGTTGTGTTTCTTTATGTTTTGCAATCCATTGGTCCTGTTATTGGTTTTCTTGGGTTCAATGGTCAATGGTGAAAATTTGGGGGAGGAGATAGTCACTCCTTCTGTCTCAATTGGTGTTTCATCTATAGAGTGTGGATATAGTGTCTCGAGTTTCTATGATGACTTAGTCTGCTAGTTCCCTTGTCATGTTGGTGTTGGGCCTCGTCTATTCTTCTATTATTTTGTAGGTAGAGGCTCTCCATAAATTGTTGGAAGTTCACCCCTAATTTAGTTATGCCGCTGAGGAAAAGGGAGAGGAGTCGAAGGGGAGGTGGTAGCCGAGTCCAACAAGGGCAACGGGGTGCCAGGATTTTTGCCCATGACTCAGCTACCACGTTTTTCAACGTTTTCCCCCAGAAACGCGTAGAGAAATTTAGAAGTTAGAGACACAGTTGGGGGTAGAAAGGAAACCCCTATCTAATTTAGAGCTCATGGAGGATATGTCGGCTCGGGTTCCTGATCTAGGCACACCAGGGTGTTGTCGCTACTACAACACCCTCCAAAAATTCACTACATTCAAATTTTGGAGCCTACTAATCTGTCATATTAAGTGTCTCTTTGGTCGTCAAGTGTAGTTTCAAGTCATCCAACATGTTTCAAGTGTTCTTGATTGTTCCTAAGTGTCATCACATTGATTAGAACATCTCTAGTGTACTTCATAGTTACAATACCTTTGTTTGTTGTAAAATGACACTTTTGGTCGCAGTTGCAGACACTTTGTTTATTGTACTTGGGAGTGTTTGTAAATTGAAATTTTTATGTGTATTTATCATTGTTTGGTCCTCTCTAAGTCTTATTGATGAGTTGGTATGTGCCGCACTTGATTTTATGTCCAAACACATGTGTTCACCCCTCATTTTATCTTTCAGACTTAGAAATATCTTAGTTTCAAAAGCTATCCCACTAAGGCTAGGAGAGCGCATGGCACACTCTTTATCCTTAGTTGTGACCCCTTATTCATTCCAAAGTGTGACCTCCAAGAGCACATAGCGCACTCCCAAGCACCATTCCCCCTTCCTTGTTCCAAACTGCACCCTTAAAGAAATCCTTCCTTCTTGTTAAGCACATAACGCACCATCAAAGAAACATCATCATCCCTTAAATCTTTGGACTTGCACCTTGCACCCTCCTTGGCTCCCTTAAGCACACAAGAGACTTCGGAAGGAAAAAGAATAACCCCTTCAACCTTCAGAATTTCCCCTTGTGCCCTCCTAGCTTATCTTGAGCACACAACGCACTTGGGAAAGCCCAAGCTTCATCCCTTCACTCTTCGACATTATACCCTGTGCCTTCCTTAGTTCCCTTGTGAACATAACACACTCTCAAAGCCTCAGTGGCCTTCCTTCACCCTTCAGAGCCGCACCTTGTGCCCTCCTTTGAGCTTCCTCTCTTTAGTTGAGTGCACAAGAACATCTTGAAGCCTTGAAGCATTCAATCCTTCCCCCTTTGGTAGTGTGCCTTATGCCAAGAAGTTTCCCTTGTTCTTCCCGAGTGCATTGTTAAGTGATGAACACAAAATTTGCATGAGAAATGTTAGAATATGATATTTTTCAATTGATGTTTGCTTGCCATGAGTGCTTCTGGTTATAGGTATTCCATAACAACATGGAAAATATGCATGAAGAGATTGATCAAAGAGGGTAGTTTGAGGAAGAATTCATGAACGAAGAACACATGATGTGACAAAATGTAGAACATTGAAATCTTGGATTATTGAAGCAATCCAGAAGACTCCATATGATCAAAGACCCTTTGGAGGGTGAAAACATCAACAACATGGAAGCTGCATGCAAGATGGAAGATACAAGTAGCATCATTGTCACCAATCAAGAAAGTATACGTCATCAATCACTATGGGTCCAAGTCATTGATGTTAGTGATTTGTCATGTTCTCACCACATGATAATCTGGAAATCGTGATGTAATTACGTAATTATTGTAAAGACAAAGTAGTGGAAGTCCAAGAGTCATGTATGGACAAAATAGTCATATGTGGATGTCCAAAAGGCATGTAATTCCAAAAGTCACATGTAATGCCAAAAGTCATTTAGAAGTCCAAGAGTTATATAGAAGTCCAAAGGTCATTAGAAGTTGAAAGTCATATGAGAAACTTAAAGAGTCATGGGGATATGAAAGGTCATGCCTCAAGTTATAAAAGGAGCCTCATTACTCAAGCAAAATACTTTTCACCTTGGCTTCTCCCACAATGCATTAGAGAGATATAGATGTTACTTTTGGGAAGCAAGTAGTGGCTCTAGCGCTCCACTATTGGAACTAGTGATGTTCATTGTACTCATGTATGTTGGAAAATTTGCTTAATACTTGAAGCCATTAAGCCAACATATTTTCATGCATAGATCGTGGATGTTTTGAGAATATTCTTCTAATGTTTGCGGTTTATGTTGGCTTTCATATGTATTAAAGTAATTGAATTGTTTGGTTGACTTTGGCGAGCCTAAACTTGTTGAAAATGGGTTGTAATGATTTAATGACCATACCCTCTATGTGAACTATTTTGCTTGATATATAACGATTCTTCCTTGTTTACATGCATGTGTCTCTACTATATTAGTACTATTAATTCTCTTTTAGAGGCTCACTTTTCTCACTTACAATGAAAGAAACTTGATACATTTACAATCATACAGTTCACAAGGCAAACTCTCTTGCTCATTCAAAAGAACATGTGTGCTACTCTCTCATGCTAATTGCTTAAGCTAAGGAAAATCTCTAAGTTAATGGTAGTCGGGCCATATTTCTCCAAGTGGTGTGAGGTCTAATTGGAACATCATATCGGGGAGATCCCCTATATGTTGGCATGTTATAGCACTGTCAACATTCGGGTGCTTGAAGGAGGGAAAACTATTTTTCATGGTTGATAACTCATCACATCCCAATCATTCATCTTCTATACAAGGTAATAATATCTCGAGTACCACCCCAACTCCTATTTTTGAGCTAGGAGGGTCTTCTGAACCTAGTTCAGAGTTACCCTTCAAAGTTACCTATGAGAAACTCTTGGAAACTCGGCCTATTACCCGTAGGTTTTTGAAAGCTATCTGTTTACTCCCTGTTGCCCATAATCTTCCTCATCATCCCAAGAATAAAGAAACAACTCATACTGGTGTATTGGTTACATCAGTGGAAGATTTGGTATTTTCCACTCTTGAAGAATTAGCAGAGTCTTTAAACAACACAATCCATCAAAACCCACTTCTACCTATTTATAAAGAGTACGAGGAAGATCTTGTTCTTTTTGACAGAGAAAAACTGGCATCTTATTTTGAGTTTAACAAAGGCTTGAAAAATGAAGGAGAAATCTCATTAAATTTAGAAAAGGAGGAAACAAGGAGACAAAGACATGGTTGATGAAGACCTCGATTGGATGACCCAAGGGCCACTCGCTCTTCCAAATAACCTTCATAAAATTCCTAGATATCCAGAGAAGTTGTTATCTAAGTTTGATCCTGACAAGAAGACTAAGGTAGAGGATCATATTGATGATTTCTACATGCATCTATGAATGTTAGAGGTATGATACAATGATGTTACTTGCATTTTTCTTCGTTTCACTTTAGAAGGTAGACCAACAACATGGTATCATATTATTCCTATTAATTCAATCCATGGTTGGAGGGAGTTTAAGAAATTGTTTCTGGAGAAATTTGCCAATGATAAGACTCCCGCCATGTTATTAAAAGAGCTCGAAAATGTTAAGATGGGGGAAAAGGAGAAGGTCAAATATTTCAATCAAAAGTTCAATTGTATATTGAACAAGTTCCCCCCAAATATACAACCTCACGTTTCTATCACTATTGATTGTTATACAAATGCCTTGCCAACAAACATTTTTGGTTTTGTTAAGACAACTACAAAGGAGACATTGGCTTTAAAATTTGCAGAAGCAATCAACATGGAGAAACACTTGCGTTCCATTGGAGCTACTACTGATGATGATGAATCTAAAGACTCCAAGGAGGATGGCAAGAAGTCCCAAGCATCTTCAAGTAAGGCTAAAGAAAAATATTTTGATATTGAAAGGTTGACTAAATCTTTAAAGTGACTCACTAATGAAGTCTCAAAATTGAAGAAAGTCAATCGAGGCTTCTACCAATAACAAGCCCCCTAAGTCTTTCTTATTTGAAAGGAATAACAATAATCAACTGACTAAGTCTGCCCATAGCTCAAATGTTATGTTGAAAATTGAAAGTATAGGCCTGTATAACTATTGTTCATTCCATCAGGAATGGCATTTAGAGAAGACTTTCCCACAACAGAAATACAATATGAATGATATGGTAACCATATTGTTAATACTTTATTAGCAGAGGAGCAGTCCGAGCAGACAGAAGAAACAAATGAGCCTAAAACAACTGAGGAAAGTAAAGGTATCGGACATTCAATTTATACCTTTGATTTCATTCGTAACACTGACAAGAAAAGCGTTAAACAACCACCTCAAAGTGAAGTCCCCCCAAAATCAAATTAGTCGTGATAGTTTGAGGAGCAAAGGTCCCATTTCTAAACAAGAAGTGACAAGATAGAAACTGAAGGACCAATTATTAAGAAGGATCTCACTCCAACCAATCCTACTCAAAATACACAAAACAAGTCTGAAAGTGTTGTCGCTTCTAGAAACAATTTTGTTAACAACAAATACCTAAAAAAAACCAAACTTAAAAGATTTAAACTACTACCATTTATAATAAAAAATAGTATAAAAATTCTTTTAAACTACTACCATTTATAATAAAAAAAGTAGTATAAAAATTAATTAATTGAAAATTTTAGCAACGCCTATTATGTAAATTAATTTAATTTTGACTTTAAAATAAATTTAAAAATAGTAATATAATTAGAAAAAATAAAAATTAAAAAATAAATAAATAATATATATAAAATTTAAAATATATTTAAAAACTTGATCACAAAATCCTCCAATAAATACTTCACAGCAAACAAAGACATCTCATCCTTACTTAACAATAAACTAATCCATCTGATAAACAACTAACAAACTCATCTGATTAAGACGTGATCCAACAAAGTCGTTCGGTAAACCGCTTACAACATACCAACCCTGAGAAATTAAATTAAATTAAATTATATATATATAACAAATAACATGTCTATCAACCTCGGAGATCAATAAATTCTTCTTTTACGAAATATATAATGGAAATATTTGTATTATTTTATGATAATAGTTAATACTGACGGGACAATTTGAAGTATCATCCAGTCAATTTGAAGTATCATAGATTATAGTAAAGTTAAATTTATTATTTTTTTGGTTTTTATTATTATTTAAAATGGATGATATCATTTTAAATTTAAATAATTTTTTAAATTTAAATCTTATTTTGAATATATGAATAAGTTTTATGAATAGTTTATTTTATGAATGTAGTAATTACAGTAACCAATCAGATTAGAGTTTTAAATTATTTAAGAAAATTTATGGACAATGGTTTGGGGATGAACAATTCTATATTTATATATAAATAATGTAGTATAACGTAAACGAATGCCCATGAAGATTAAAGGTTTAAATTATTTTTGCCTTATTTTTTGTGAAAAAAGCTACAGTGTATTTAATTTTTTCAATGGACAACGGGTTGGGAATTGATATATATATAATATATATATAATATATATATAATTCCAAGCTTGTAAGCAGACCCCTTACCCTCACTAATTTAAAATTGGTCATTAGGCATGAGCTTTAGCTTTAGGAAACTTAACTATAACTACTTTCAATTTGTCATAAGGTCTATGAACAATCTATCACATAGAATTGTGTTTATAAGAGTTTTTTTTTCCTCATATTTCTTATTAATGATGATTATGTTAAACATAAAAGACATTTTTTTAATAGGTTTTGCAAACTTTTACAACTGTGTTGAAAACTACTATAAAATACTTTGGTTTTTTAAAGATATTAAATTCATAATTAGATTAAGAAGGGGATTGAATAAGAATTTATTTAAACATTTAGTACCCAATCCAAGTAACTACTATCTTATTGTTTTCACAATGTTTGGGGTTGGGATGGTGGAAGCACTGAACTTGAACGACTCCTTGAAACCCACCCACAATATGTAAAAGCTAAGATGATCCAAAAAATAAGAAAGAACAAGAAAAATAACCACAAGTATTAGCGTTTTAGAACGTTTTCTTGACATGGAGGTTGTGTCTTGTAGTTTTACCCTTGAAAATACACTATCTATATCACTAGAAATCCAAATCGAAATTCATCATACAAAACCATTATTTTGAGTTGCAATTTGTACACAAGATTCCGAGATTTAGTTGGTTTCAATGTATGAGATAGTCTGATGAGGAAAATTGTATCCTCCAAGGTCATGTTAATTGTAAGTAAAGCTGATTTTTCAGTAATATAAAATGTTTTAGCTTACTTAAAAAAACATTAACTAGTTATTTTTGAAAAACCCAATTTCCCTTGTAGTGCAAGTTCTACACATTATAATCAATTTACATTCAAAACTGTATAAGCTAAAAGGAAGTTAAATTCTAGAATACGTTAGATAGGCTTATGAACCATAATAAAAATTTAGTATTTGATCCATACCAGTGGATTGTGATAATTTAGTATTTGATCTATATCAGTGGATAGTGATAATTTAGTATTTGATCCATACCAGTGGATTGTGGTATTGTACTTTATATGATTAGTGGTATTCACAATCACCTTTTTCTCTCATTTACCTCAATTGTAGGATTGACAAATTGTTCATTCATTGTTAAAGGAGGCTTCAACTGGAATAGGATGGTTGTATTTTGATATTACATTTTCAAAATCAAGTACGAAAATAGAAACAACAAATGTTTGTTTTACCAGAGAATCTTAACCTTCTTTTTCTGCATTATGTATTATGTTATAGTAAAAATCACCTAGACAGAAAGAGAGAGAGAGAATGAAAAGCTAGAAAGATAAGAAATAGATGAAAAGCCACATCAAAAAAGCTAATTGAAAAAGAGATATACAGGTATGGCATGTGTGGGGGAAGGGGCGGCAAGGGTGTGGGGGCAATCTTTTGTGGCAAAGGAAATATAAAAATTTCATTTTTATGGGGACTTAGATTGGCCTCCAATAATCAAGTATAAGCTTATCCGTTGTTTGAAGGATTATTTTTGGCCCATTCTCATAATTTATCTTCACTGTTAATCATTGGTGGTTCCAAGCTACTCATTCATCATTTGGTTGTTGGTTCCTTTCTTTGTGACAATGGGCTAAAAAACATTCTTAAAAAAATCAAAGTGATTCTAATCCTATTTGTAAGAGCTTTTTATAACACACAATATAAAAGTACATAGAAGACCTCCACTATATAACAATGGAGGAGGCCTAGTGTTGATTAAGCATAACTATGAAAACTGGTTAGATACGAATCCCTATGTGAGATTAGAACTCACTATAGCTAGCTCAATAGAAAAAGAAGTGTAGGAAAAGACGAACTCTAACACCTGCCCTTAAGCAAATTGTAGGGAGTAAACATAAATAAATATTAGGTCCTCGTAACAAGGCCTGATAAAGTACCCAAGTACAAACTCTCATAATAGGAGAAAAGAAGAAAAAACATAGTGAAAAAAACTCCTCTCCATAAGAGATAAATATGTCAGTGCTCAAATAAGCCTGGAGTTGAAATTGTAGATCTATCCACTAAATAGCAAGAACAAATGCACACTCCAATCAAGAAGTATGAAAATATGAATTACACATACTATGAAGACGAGACCCATGAAAGCTCAATGAGGTTGGTTTATATTTGAAGTAGAAAATGTTGCAGAAGCACAAGAGTGGTAAACATTGTCAACTTCCCCAGAAATGCTTTAGAGAAAACAGGTGTTGGTAAAGAGCCAAAACAAAGGCTTCAAATGAAACAAATACCATCAACTAACCAACAAACAATGAGGCCTACAAGTATGGAAAACTCAAACCAAACATAGTACAACAACAATCATGAGGATGTTTGAACACCATCACCATAACCAAGAAGAAAATACTAGAAATGCAATCAACATAGTAACAACAACAATATATGTCATCATCAAACTCCCAAAACAACCTGCCCTAGAAAAAAAAAATATTGTAGGAGGAGCGAGAATCAATAGTTTTTGTCATCAACAAATTTCCCCCCTAAAACATAACCGAGGGAGTAGTGGCAGTCAAAATCTAATAAGAGGAACTCTATAGGATTGCATAACCAAAGAGACACAATTGTATGAAGTTTAAAAATTTCATTTCAAACGATTCCATGACCATCCATCAATCCAACCATAATTGATCCTGATTGTTAGCACTAGTCCACGGTTCATCCTTTCATGTCTCTTCTACAATGATTTGAATTCAGGGCTACCATGTGACCAAGAATGTTGATGCTTGGGTGATTTCCTTTTATGCTTATGAGGATGTTGATATGACCCAGTTTTTGGTTCTATGGACTCAAATTTGGGCATGGAAACATTGTCATATGGAATGAAATTAGTGTTGGATTTCACAATTAAACTAAGAAGGGGGTGGGGGGGGGGGTTGATTAGCATAATTGATAATTTTTACTTTTTAAATTTCCATTCAAAGATCATTAAAACATCTATCTCATAAGTTGAACAGTAACATGAGAATATACTGGAAACCTTATGGAAGAAACCATAAAACTTCTTTATATGAAAGATCTTGTAGGAATCAACATACCATTATATGAATTTGTAGGAATCAACCTACAGGAGACACCAATTCCATCTGTTTCTTTATAGGCACCAACTTACATGAGACATCAATCCCCTCTTCTATTTTGTAGGAACCAACCTATAGGAGACACCAATTCCTTCTAATGTAAATATTTATATGCACCAACCCACTTCGCTGAGCCCAGTTTCATCTTCATAATGTATGTTATTTTCTTTTACTTTCACCAAGTCTACATGTTTCTTATCTTTACTAGCTCTACTAGTTTATTCTACCTTCACGAGGTCTCCATGCTTCTTCCTTTAGCAAGTCTACTTCTCCCACTTTTTTTTTCTTTTGGCTTCTTCCCAAGAACAAATTTGCACAGAATGCCACGTATCCAATTTTTGCAAACATGGCTCTAAATTTTCTATCATAGGTACCTCGAGATCTCATATTTGTCTCATCCAAATTTCACAAATGGAAAAATCTTAGAAATAAAGTTATAGCAAAAATTCCATGCTGACCTATTTCAAGAATGTGTCAAGGGTATTTAGAAACAATAACTCCACCATATGATATCTATAAAATTATAGTGAAAAAAGGTCTAATTTTGTTTTTATAGGTACCTTAAGATATATTTTCTATCTCCTCCAAATTTCAAATTCTAAAACATCACAAAAAGAAAGATATAACAAAAATACCAAGCCGACTTTATTTGAATAGGATTTCAGGAGCACTCAAGAAGCATAACTTAGAGAATATCTTCACTATTATAGTGTATCAAGGTTTGAAATTTGAATCATGTGTACATGTAAATATTCTGTCTTTATCCTCCAATTTTTATGGTCTAAAACATGCCATAACAAAATTTCTAGCGAAAATGCCACGCTAACCTGTTAGAAGAATACTTCAGGAGCATTCAGGAAGCTTAACTTCCTTGGACCATATCTCTTAAATTATAGTAAATCAAGGTATGTAATTTGAAGCACAATTACATGAAGATATTCTATTTGTATCCTCTAAGTTTCATGTTTAGAAACATACCAAAAGAAAAGTTACAACAAAAAGTCCAGATAACTTGTTCACTCCATAAATTACATTTTTTACTCCACCTTTAGACTCCAAGAATCACCCTAAAAGCTATTCCTCATCTCCTCTTGAACTTAAAATCTCTTCTTGATTGGATTATATTCAAATGAACTCATATTCCATTTATTTATAGTTTTTTTACATTCACTTATGGAGTTGTGTTGTAAATTTGATTGGGTCGGCGTGCTTGTACTTTGGTTAGGTCATCTTGACGAAATATTTCATATCTCGTCATTCCTATGGAGTTAGAGGGAGTTCCATATATTGTCGGAAAGGTATTATAATAGTATTTCCAACCATATATCCTTTTCTCCCATTTGAGCTAGATAATTGGAAAAAAAAATGACTTCAAATATAGGGTATCTAAATGGGGCATCAAAAGTCCAAAAATAGTATTTTGAAAAATTTTCATTTGACATCAATGAAAAAAATATTTTCAACAATATCCCCCTTTGTCATTGATGGAAACCCTTAGTTATTTCTACAATAATATTGTAGAGCTTCCCCTATCTACAATTCTCCTTATGCCCGCAACTTCTCCCGCTTTGAAATTAATGGGAAATGGATGCTCTTCATGAACTTGTGCTTCTCCTTATCTATAACTCTTCTTTTGTATGCAAATTTTCTTAGTGTCTACAAATCTTTCTATATTTGTAACTTTTGTTAGTGACTTCAATTCTTCCCCCTATCTACTATCTCTCCTTATGTCTACATGTTATCCCCCTTTGTTGATATAAAGGGAGAGATGCTACTCCCACTAAAATTATGCATTGTTTTAATTGAAATACATCATTTGCTTCACTTTCTTCACACATCATCTATTTTCTAGATCCTGCAAACTCATCATTCCTCCCTTGCAATTTACGTTCTAAAACTTCCACCTTTTTTATGAGACCTTCCACCTCTTGCTTCACTTGAAAATATACTCTCTTTTACTAATGAGCTATTAGCTATTGGGGATATTACTCCCATAGAGGAGTTTTTCCATCTTTAAATTTCATTGAGGACATAGACATTGTTTGGAGACCTAGTTGCATTTTCTTTTAGTCTTACTAAACCTTTTTTTCTTATTTCACATCCTTTGGAATTGAATGTGAGTTCATACCCTTGATTAACCATTTGACCTATAATCAGTGGATTGTGGTTCGGTTCTTCAACAAGATAAAAATTTTACTGGATATCTAGTCCTTCGTGCTTGGGATAAATTATGTAAATATTTAAATAGATAAATTCCATAAGTTAGAATAGGAAAATACCTTTGGAATTTGAATCCCAAAGCTCACCATTCTAATTGTATATAATAATATTCAACTTTCTGAATTCATGCTCGAAACAAGTCGAAAAAAATTATCCTATGTGATTTCTAACAATTGTTTTTATTAATATTCATCTTAATGGAATGCAATACATTTGGGATTTACCTTCTTGGTCTAACATGGTATCAGAATCAAGTTTAGATATATTTTGCTATGTAACTCCTCTGCCATTTTCGTCACCTTCTCAGACTGTCTTTGTACTCCTATGCCATCTCTTCCCCTACTCAGACCTATCCCAATTAAAACATAGAGGATGTACATTAACAATTTGTGTGTTACGTTGTGAGATAGAAATAATTGTCTCCCCTACCTGACATTGACCATTCCACCATGTGTTATGATAAGAGATTCTTCATATGTGAAATGGTGGTTTAAATGATCCTTCCATTCCCTTTACCAAGCATTGAAACATATGCCAACCATCTCTTGGTATAACAGAAAATTTCATTATTTGTCATGGGTCATGAGTGGGATCCCAACTACAGTGAACCATCACCCTCACAACCACTTTCCTCTTTGTATTTAGACATTATCTATAGTAGTTTATTTCATCTCCTCACCTCCACAACTTAGTCTGAAACTTTTGAATCTCTTTCATGCCCATATGTGTACCAAGGACATTCTTTCTCAAAGATGGTTCATGGCATTACGTGCTCAACCATGACTCTAAGTTATTTACATGCACATCTCATTAAATATTATGGGGGTTTTTTTCCTCCACTTCTTTCTCGATCCATTCAATTTTCAGTGCTCAAAAGCACTGAAATTCCTCTTTGGTTCATTTGGAATAGGTGTGAGATTTGTGTATGTCCCTTAGTGAGCAGTGTGCGAGCTTTGGAACAATGTGGTCGGCTTTGGTGAGTAGTGTATCAATTTTGGAGTAAAATGGTTAGATCTGGTGGTTGGGTTTGGTGACCAGTGTGTGAGCTTTCATGAGTAGCTTGTGAATTTTTTGAGAAGTGTATGTATGATATTTTGGCTTTACATATTCAAGACTATTGATGTTTAGATCTAATGCAAATGGAGTTATCTCCTTGTAATTGAGTGGGTTTCTTTTTGAAGCACCAAATTATAGATACAATAATAGGATATAGGTGTGAGGATTGGATTCTGAATTAAAGACTAATATTTATCATTTATGATTCCAGATGGTATGTGTGTGTGTATATATATGTGTGTGTATGTAACGAACAATTGGAACATTTTTTTCTTTCTTTTTTCAATAAATATAATTATTGCAACATTTTTTTGCTTATCCATTGTTGAAGATGCATTCTCTTATCTCCATTGTTGTAGTGATACTCATTGGAAAATAAAACTACCATGAATGATCCAAAAATATTAGACACATCCTTATCTTGAATTACTTATGGAAAGGTGTCTGTGAAGGAGAAGGTGGCAATGTTCCTGCTAGGCCCACATTTGATAAAGAACTCTCCATAAGGGAGAAAAAGAATAACAAGGCCTATGCCTCCATTGATTATTTTGTAACTGAAGAGTGAGTCTTCATATTATTCAAATTACAAATTCTTTTGATTCATTTAAGAATTTTAAATATTTATGTGACTCACACTCAAAACTAGAGGTAGTTCAGTTGATGATTAAGCTCTTCAATCTATAAATGAAGGATAATGACCCCCTCAACCTTATCCTTAGAAATTAGAGTTATCATGCACGATGTAGAAGCCATTGGAATTAAAATGAACATTCCTCTCACATCCCTTGTTAAGGCCCTCTATCCTACATATTCTCAATGTCTCGAATCCTTACATGCTAGTGCCCAACTCAAGGACATTGCTTTTGACAATCTTGTGGAGAAGTTTGCAAGGTGGGAGAAATATTTTGGGAATAGGAAGACAACTTCTCAATCTCTTGAAGAAGTTGTCTACCTTTCACATCAAGAGAAGAATAAAACAAAAAATTCTTCTAGAGGAAGAGGTGGTAGAAGAGGTTGTGGAAGGAAGAATAATAGAGGTAGGGGGGTAAATATCATCAAGGAGGAAATTGACCTCCACTGCATTCGTTGTAACACAGATGGAAATGTTGCATCCACATGAAAAATCCCTTGGGAAAGAATCAAACAATAAAACTAAGAAGACAAAGGTAAAACTAGATCCATTGAAATGTAAAGGACCTAAATCTACTCATTCTGTTATTGCACATTGTAATATTAGTGTAGTTAAAGATTTGTTTCATAATTCATTTTCTTCTTGGAAATATGCATGGCTTCTTGATATCGGTGCAACCTGCCATATGACCTTTTGAAAATACTTCTTTTAACTAACTTTATTGACAATGTAGATGGAGCAATATACTTTGCAGACAAGTGAAGTCTCAATCTATCTAGACTTTTCACCATTAGGATTAAACTTCCTAGAATTCCTTTCTTTTGCATGATGTACTCTACCTTCCAAAGCTACATAAAAACTTATTGTCCCTTGTTCATATTCACCATCAAAGACACCCATTCATATGTTTGATGGAAAAATTGAGATAAGAAAAGCATTAGACAACACAATTGTCATGACTGGAATAGAGGAGGAAATAATACTAAAGCTACAAGGAACATATGCTCATGAACATACTTGTGCTTATAGTTCTTAGTACAATGAAGGTACATTTCCATATAGTCTTATGGCATGCAATATCTAGACATCTTAATTATGATAGTCTTTGTTTGTTGAAAATAAATGGTGTTTCGGGTTTGCAAACTATTCCAAGGAAACTGAAGCAATGTGATGCATGTATCCTAGGAAAACATAACAAATACCCATTTCATGATTTAGTTTCTAGAGCAAATAGAAAGCTTGTACTGATTCATTCTTATTTGTGCATCTGTATGCCTATTCCTTCTACAAATGGAAATAAATATATGATGAATTTTATTAATGATTACACCAGGAAGTGTTGGGTTTATTTATTGAAAAGTAAATCATAAGATTTTGAAACTATAAAAAAATTTCATGTGTGGATTGAAAATGATGCACAATCTCATATTGTCTCTATTCGTATTGATGATGGAAAATAATATAATTCAAATGAATTTGAAAACTATATATTTCCAACATGGTATTCAACATCAAACAACTGTGTCATACAGTCCTCAAGAAAATGGTTTAGTTGAAAGAATGAAAATGGCTATCTTAAAAGTGGTTTGCTAATGATGTTTTTCAAAAATATAAAGTTGATGTTTTGGGTTGATGTTGTTCTATGTATAGTATATATCAAAAAAAAATTCCATCTCATGCTCTAAAAAACAAGACTCTTATGAAATTTGTTATGGGGATATTTGGTTCCACATGTTATGCCTTGATTTCTAAGGAACGATGAAACAAACTTTGTGCAAGGAGTCAAAAGTGTATCTTCTTGGGGTACTCAGATATCACTAGAGTATATCATCTCTATGTTGATGTAAATAAGATGTTTATATTGTCTAGAGATGTGGTTTTCCTTGAATCTTCCAAGACTGACAATATTGTTGAGTAGTAACTTGATTTTTTGGACATATTCAGTCATGCAATTTTTTTTAATGAATTTGATAATGAGATTCCACATCTTTAAGGGGGGATCCCTATGTTGGATCAATCTATGGAATCTCCTTTTGAAGCACACTCTCCCCCTCATGAAGTTCAAAAAACTTCTTTATATCAGGGATACACTTTGAGTGGTGTGATTGGGAGAATTTGGAGGCTAAATATTGATGCATCGACATCTTAGTCAATAGAGTAGCTTGGACCATATCAGAAAGGTCCTCTAAAATGGCTGATTAAAACACTTTAAAATGTTCATCCCGATGAGGTTCGAAATATAGGAACTAAGAGTTCTAGCAAATAAAATGGAGGTGATGTAGATGATTTTTTTTCAGTTGATGATATGGATGACCTGTGGTGTCTGTCATCTCGACAGCTGGGGGAGGGATCATGTTGGTGGTGTTATCGGGAAAACTAGTGTCCATTCAGAGCTGCTAGTCCCACTAAGATGGGTAGCTATCTTAGAAACAAACAAACCAAAGTTACTTGTGTTTTCCTTTATGGGAGATAGATGAGAGAGAAGTAGAGAGTACCAGCCTCAGTCTTTCTCTAGTCTCCTTGCTTGTTTCCTCTCTCCCTTGATAGAGCTTTCACCACTCCTTTCTCACTTTTCCCACTTCAAAGAACACCTGTAGAGTCAAAGCAACAAAATACCATCAAAGCATAGAGATCTATAACCATAAAAAATATAGGATCAGATGTACATTAACCATACAAATGCATATACAAATACAAGATTCAGAGATATACAAGTATATGGAGGAAAACTCAAATAGCTTTATTGATGGAAGTAGTAGAAGAGAGGATTACAACCAAGCTGTCTGATCCATCGCTATCCTCCCAGAATGAAAGCCCTCTTCACCTCATCAAAAACAAGATCACCCAACAATACAATGTCTCAAAGAAAAACCAACAACACTTCCTTACAAATTACAAAATTCCAGCCTCTGGATCTCTAGGATGAGGGATCCATATATAGATGTTTGCATGAGATTGAGTTAGCTTTTGGGATTTTGATTAGTTTCATTCAACTAATAGTTCTTGGTTCCACTTGGATATTTCATGATCTCTTACTCATCCGTGGGTGAATTTAGAGAGGCAAGTGTCATATGAGTAGTTTCTAGAAGATTCTTTGAGTTTCCACCTAGCAAACTGCTTCTGCCATTTGTCTGCTCTCGCTCATCACACCCTACAAAAGGGATTTTCAGTATGCATCGCACCCTTGTGTGTAGAAGGTGAGATGCATCGCACCCTCAGCATGGAGCAGTCTGTATGGTCTAGTTTTGACCAGTTCTGAGTAGTTTTTTCAGGGAGAACTTCTGGGAAATGATGTAATCAGTTGACCTTGATCCTTTAGGGTATGAAACAACACTTTTAGGGGTTTTAGAGACCTTGGTTTATTGAAATATGTGATTGGGGTTGTAGTGCCCAAATATGTCTATAACAGTTGCCCCCTAAAGCATGAGGTCGTAAATCTTCTGATGTCGGGTGAAATGCTTTATCACGAGGATCCGAGGTTTTTCGAAATGGACGGTGACCTGTAATAAGATATAATACAATACATTATCTTCATAATATTTTCATGATCTAGCTGAGGCGAGCATTCCCATGCTCAACTTTATAAATTAATTTTCATGCACATAAGACAGAAAATCGTTTGTGTGGCAGACTGATGATTCTGGTAGAGCCATCATCCCTTAGTTTGGATGATTATCTGTGCAGCTATGATGTACATTTGATGTCTTTATTTTCTTGAATATATCGCAACCCGGATGGATGAAACTAGATCTAGGGCCTTAAAACTCATTAATTCTTTGCCCAAAGTACAAGTTGATCCATGTGAAAAGATGTTTTGGTGTTGAACATGGAAAGACATCGGCTGATTACCAGCCAATGATGTAAGTTGTTAATAGGCACGAGAGGAATCACCGATAACGATAATGACCTTCAAGGTACTGCAGTACAAGTCACGTGGTGTGAATACGGGACTTGACGTCAAACACCATGCAAGATATTTCAGTCGAAGGCCATTGATGCAAACCTTTCGACGAAAGTGAGAAACTTTCCATTGAGGCATGCAAGCTTCAAAGTACTAAAAGGGTTGTTCCTAAGTCAACTTCTTGGATAATGAGCTGAAGTCGACAAGAAGTGACCCATTGTAGGAGGGCCTTAATGAATCCCACATCTACGACACAGAATGGAGCAAATGATTTTGTGGAAGTGAAAACGATCTGATGATACAAGGTTCAAGGTGGCATTTATGAAAGAATGGAGCATTAAAGTATTGCAGCGGATGAGGCGTTAGCTGGGTTGGTGAATCCTTTGAGCGACTTCTCTTGAACATATCGGTGACATTGGAATGGATTGGTAGCGTTAACTCAAAAATGGATGGTATGGAGGACCAATGGTGATATGACCGGTGAACAGAATAACCCAACCTGACTGAATCATGGTGATGGAGGGAAAGTGTCATGTTCAAGAGCGACCTGCTACCAATGAAGTTATTTAAGTTTTCTTCCCTTTTTCCCCAGTCATTATTGACTAGTACCTCTTTATTTTTGTCAAGCTTGAGGAGGATAACATATGCTTGTTCTATAATTTTCCCTTTGGGCAAACCTGTCGCTATGTTTTAGCGAGCCTAGCGACAGTGAAACTCGTTCTTGTCTGCATGGACAAGTTTGTCGCTATTGCTTTAACGAGTTTAATGACAAAGATAACTTAGACCTTTTCAATTTTAGAGAGCTTGAAAAGGGATGGAAAGGAAACTCCAGTAGTCCTTTTTCATAATATAATCCCTTAAGTCCGAAAAAGTATAAAATAATATGAAAGGGATGACTTTTCAATAGTTTTAACGAGTCGAACAAGACAAATGCTTGATATTTTTGTGTAATGATCCCTCAGGTCCAAAATGATTAAAATATAGAGGAGGGATTTCACTTCCAATCACTTTAATGAGCTGGAGAGGCCAATTGCTCGACAATCTTTTCATATTTTACGAGTCTAAAAAGTGCTTAAAGGAGACTCGTTTTTTGAGGAACGAGTGATGTTTTTTTTGATAGCAACTGGTTCCAAGTAAGGTTTGGAACTTTTCAATCATGGCAGTGTAAAGAAGGTGGCTAATAGAATCACTCATCGCAGTTGTTCCTCAAAAGGGTAAACAATCAAATGGAGGCATATGATCGGCTAAAAAAGAGTGGTGGTGTTGGTAGGAACACGACCAAGGTTCAAAAGTTGATAGTTATGTGATCGCAAAGGTTATTTACCGAAGGTGGGTTCATTTTTTAATGAGATTGAACTTTGGGGGAACATATTCTCATTGCTAGGTTTATTTTTAACGAGCTTTAACTTCGCGTAAACCTGCTCGTGCCAGTTGTATAATAAGGATGTCTCTCATTGGTAGGTTCATTTTTTAGGGAGCTTGCCCCATGTGAAACTTTGCTCCAGAACCTTTTGTATGCAAGCTAGGAATGACCAACTACTATCCTAGGGGTTAAAGAACTACTGAGGTTAGGTAGGATAGTTTCTCGGTGGGAAACAATCTCCTTTACTTTGCCAGTGCCATTTGGCCCTTGCAAAGGTGAATGGTTAATCAAACCAATCACTTAACTTAAGCAATTGAAGTTAGTGAAAACTATGGGGTTAGAGTTACGCTGGTCATTTTTCACTTGCGTACAAGAGGTTTACATGCTCCCAGGTATAAAGAAGAGTAAAGTTTCCAGGTTACCATATGGAAGTTCTTGCATTAGCAAGATTGTTTCATTCACATTTGCAGACAAAACACTTCCTTGGCTCTGTTCGAAATAGAAAAAGGTGAATGATGGGAACTTCCAATCACATAACCTTTGATAGAGGCATCCTTTTCCAGTCTGTTATCACTCAGGTTGTCCCTAGCTCCTATTAGGGATACAGCCGAGGTAACCACAAACCAATCTTCTGGTTGCAGGTTCTAGCCCACCTGCAATTGGAGAGGGCTCTCTCCTTTAGATTCAACCTCAGTTGATCTAGATTCAACCTTAGTTGATGATTTTAGGCTAGCTTTCTGACTTCAAGGGAATGTTGACTGTGATTGGGAGGAAGGTAGGATTCTCGAGTAAAGAGGCACAATAAGATGTTATAAGTTTTGAACCATTGGGCATGGAGTCATAGATTGAGGCATGCGAGCGTTTTCTTGGTCACAAGGGGATATGGAGCGGGATAGCCACGCAGGATACAACATTCAAGCTGCTGAAAGTATGGAATGAACATCAGGGATGAAAGGCAAAAG
>APFE031706628.1:67334-94987 GCA_000404065.3 Pinus taeda
TCAGAAGAAAACATCGAAAAGTGCAGAAATTGAACTTAAGGTGTACTTAAACAAATCTTAAGCTATTATTTTTTCCTGCAACTTAGAATGGCGTGAAGATGATAAAAACATAAAATAAACAGGGATGAAGAACACTTATTGGATCATGCAGAGACACAGGAATTCCGTAATCATTCCTTGGCCCAGAGAAAACAACAAGTTGTTTCGCAATCCATGCCTTCAGCAATCTTTGATAATGAAAAATATGACAGTTACAGTGTGAGTCTTTACTCAGAGAAAATTTCTGGAAAGAAACTGACCAGCAACTACTACTACCAACCAACCAACTCGTTACAATATCGCTTCGGGTGGTATTTATAAACAAAATATCAAGAAGACATCATTACAAATGACCGTGACAGGTCTGCTTAGAACTCTTCAAAAGAATCTAAATGCTGCTGGAAATAAATGCAAGTAAATCTTTTTGGCTGTGCTGGGGGCATCTGAATCGGAACAGGTGACGAGGTGGCCCTTGGGGAACAGATGTGTTGCTGCTGAAGTGAATGTGCTTTGGGGCTACAGTTCGGCCTTGGTGTGAATTGAATGTGCAATTATTATGATTTGAGAGTTTTAAGTGATTTTGCTCTCTTCCTATGAATCCGCTGAAAGATATTCAATTTCTCTTGCTTTGGGCCGCTGCTCAAGATATTCTCTGATACACTTTGCCGCTACATTGATGATTTCTGCCGTCGACTGATACTCTTTGACACACTTGAAGCCTGCTGATTTGATCTGATACACTTTGAACTCTGTGAATAATCTGCTGCTATCTTTAAACCGGATCCTTTGGCACATTTGGGCGATTTCGAGATTTTTTGGCGCACATTGGGCTCGGCAATCCGAAGATTCCTCGAAATGGCCTATTTCCCGTAGTGATGCGCGAATCGCTATTCGCACATCGAAAACTGCCTCTGTTTCTTGATCTGGAGCTCCGAAGTGCGACTTTTCTTCTTGCGCGAAGCTTTTTCGGCTTTTCTGGCTGCTGACGTAAGCACTGCGTCGGCTGTACGGTGGATGACGTCATCAGTGGGTCCCTGGTACAGCGCAACATGCTGCGGTACTGGTGGACTGTGGTAAAGAGACTCCGATGCGATATAGCGATATCGCGTCGGCGGGGAAAGAGGGGGATCATTGGGTTGGGCGTGTGGTGCTTGCGATTACCGATATGTGATATCGTGATATCGCATCGGGGAAGACGGAGAGGTGAACAGGCTGGACACTCGGCGCTTGCGATCGTCGATTGCCGATTTCCAATGTCGCGTTGACGAGGAACGGGTGGGAAAGGTTTTGCGTGAAAGTGAGATGGCGAGGTTGCGATGCAAAAACGGCTTCGAAGGGGAAAAGGTAAGTAAGTGGGTGTGAAGGGCCTTTGAAGTTTCGGAAGGGGTCTGACTACTTCGAGGGAGTTTTATACTTAGGAAGGAGTCCAAAGTATGTGGAAGGTGGTTTCGGAGGTTGGGTTCTTGCTTAGTTTCTGATAAACTAAGCAATTCCCGGGGCATGCTATGATTATTTTTCAACCAGGGGGAATATTACATAGGGGAATCTACTTAATATTAATACGGGGACGGGAAACATAGGGAGCTATATAATAATGTTAGGGGTTAATGTGGAGATGATAAGAAAGCGCTAAGTTCGGGGGACTTAGGCTGTTGTAGGGGGTAGGACCATACTTCGGGAGAAGATATGGAACAACTTTGAGCAAAGCAGATCTTTACTCAACCAGAGTGATGATGATGATGAACTAAAGAGGTGTCAAGAAGATCTTGACCTCTTTTTGGGGATGTTAGTTAATGATTGGGGGAAAGCAGCGAAGGGGAGTTAGTTATACCTCATTTGAGCCTTTTTCTTACAATCCATTGCTGATTGTGTTCTGCATGATAGGATACCTGCAAACTTGGAACTCGTTAGCAATTCAACAGCCTCAGAACTACCTACCCAGCCTACTTCGTAGCATTTTTTCTTCTTTTGCTTGGGGGTGCATTTAGACTTGCAAACCCATCATACATTTTTCTTTTGATGTTTCCTATCTACATACTACCTTTATTTCTTCCAGAACCCAGATTAAACTGTTGGACTCTTCTGTTTCTCTACAAATCTAAGAGTCTGCCAAGATTAAATTGTTTGGACAGACTTACAATCTCTATATTCTAAAACATGAAATTTAAACCTAGGGAGACCAAGATTAAACTGTTTGGACCTCCCTTTAACTGAAAGTAGCGATACCAGGAAAACTTTTACAAAATTTGAAGGCAGTTGAATGAGTCTTGAAAAAGCCTTCTTCATTTGGAGACTGTTTGAGCAAATATGGAGCATTGTAGCAAGCAAAGTACGACATATTTGGCCTGTGAAATGCCAATCATGAAAAATGAATACCTGTTGCAGCAGGAGCTAACACAGTCTAATCCCATTTTCCTAAATGGACGGGTGTGTCAGATTGGTCATATATCCTACGAGGAAACACATCTTATATCTGGGGTTTTCCTGCCGAAGCATACTAGGGCGCATTCCCCCTGGGTTTAGTCACATTCACTGAATCACTTGCGATCATCAGGTGGATTGACTGGAGGTTGATGAGACATTCCTTGCACAAAAAGACCATTTAGGGATGGAATTTGACTAGTAGTTGTGTTTGAACTAGGGAATGAAAGCTGGTCAACTAGTTGGACTATTCTGCCTTCATACGGAAAACACATCACTCAAAAGAGTGAGGAAACGATATCTCCCATGTTGTAAATGTAGTCACGCCCAAGGAGTAGATTTTAATCTAGCAGCCCTTGGACTACCATCACGTTTAGATGAACGGTTTTCCTTCTCAAAGCTATAGGCAAATTTGGAAGGATCCCTAACGGTCGATTGGTTCCTCTGTTGAAGCCTAACAAATTTCGAATCTCAGGCAGAAGCGATGGCGAACCAAGTGATTTCCAAGCAGTTGAGGAAAGGATACTCACAGAAGCCTGTTCATCTATGATAGTACCAACCATGATCATTTTGTAAGCTTGTACTATGATTCAGAATGGTACGTTAGATGGTCGGCAGGGTCTCCCTAGTAGATTCCAATCGAAGGAAATGATTAGATTTCTTGGAGGAGGGACCGAATAAATGGTCGGATGAATCTTTGAAAAACTTCCTTCCTGCGGTAAAGGAACGGGTAGATTGCCCCCATGTTCATCGAATTCTGTGTTAACAAAAAGAATTTGAACGGTGTTGTTCTCATTCTCTTTAGTGATTGTATCATCTGAAGGTGGACCTTCTGAAGACAAGACTGGGTCGACTGTCGTCTCGACCTGTTGACTTTGGTCTGGTGTGGACTCAGAGGGTTTATCTTCAATGATAAGTGCTTCGACTGACAACAAAGGTGGGTCAGTTGGATTTTCAACTAGCGATGGACTCGGCAAGAGTTTCTTGTATCCAGGAGGAAGTTGCTGCGGTGAAGCAGGACGGTTATCCAAGACTCTTTTAGCTTCGTCTAGGAAAGGACAACAGTGGAGGGCATGATTGTCTTCACACAGTCTACAAGGAAATTTAGATCTTCCTTTTTGTCCATTGACTTCATTTTCACTAGTTGATGGTGTGCTCTCAACATGATTATCAGAGGTTGAAGATACCAGATTGTGCGAGCAGGGAGACCAGTCTCTTAAGATCCGCGAGATGCAAGGACAATCTCGATGATAGTGGTATCCTTTGCAAATGACACATGGAGATTTAGGTTTGGAAGGTGCAGTGTGTGGATTTTTTGTAGACGATGCATGGTCCCCCCCTTTCGTTGTTGGCTTCTTCTTGTTCTTCTCCTTCCCTTTCTTCTTCTTCTTAGTCACTTGGTTTTTAGCATTACTAGTTTCACCAAGCAAAGAGGAAGAAGGAGAAGGAGAAACAGACGATGTAGAAGGTGGGGGAGCGACTTCCGTATCATCTGGCTGTTGATTTGATTGCTGAGGATTTGCAGTGTTTTGAACGACAGAGGTTGAGAAAAGCCATACTGGCAGGACAATTGTGAGTCCTGGAAGGGACAATGTAGCCATGTGTGGAGCATCAACATATCCCCAAGAAGAGAAAGGACTAAGATTCCCCCCAAGGGGAAATCCTTGGTTGGTGGACTCCATTTTTTCAACCTAAGACCAATGAGGGAACAGTGATGTTATTCCGATTAAAATAAATTTTAAGACGCTTTGACACAACTTGCTTTTTCAATTTTTAAGAGTCGAGAAAAAGCTAAAGATGACTCTAGTTGCCTTTGATTTTTAATGAGCCTGAAGTGACAAGTGCTCAGATGGACCTTTTCTTTTAAGGAGTTTGAAAAGGAACAAAAGTGACTACTCTGGAAATCTAGATAGAGGGATTACCAAACCAATCGCAAAACTGCAGAATACTTTTTACAGTACGACAATTAATCTTCTTGAATACTCTGTTCGGTGCATTACGATCGATAGGGTGGAAGACATGACTTCCTAAGGATAAAGGATATCAGCCTATTGTGGTCTCCAATATATACTCGACCGTACATGGGAGCACAAGTCTGTACTAGTACTTGTCATATCAAAGAGGAGGAATCACCCAACCTACAATGAAAACGATAGTTACCAAGCTTTATGATGTCAGAATACCTCTCTAGCCTAGACTTCTAAATGTTGTGCATTAGGTTCCAAAGCATTTTTATGTACATTGAGGTTTATTTTATAGTTAATATTTCTTAAGAAGTTTGCCTTTAAGGTTCACCATGTGATGTAGATATATAATTCCTAAACATGCAATCTAAGATGATAAATAGTTGTTTAGTTTCTTTTAGCAATGAAAATCCTAGCTACCAAGGAAAGAGAAATAAAAATCTTTCAACATAGAGCAGAGCGCACACACTAGATGCACTTTTCCTAAATCAATTTCTGCATGCAGTCTAAATGCAATTACACATGCATGTATTTGTTTTTCAGTTTCCTTAATGCGAGAATGACAAAAGAAAACTAAGTACAGATTTGAACTATTTTCTTTCAAAGCAACAATACTAACAATTTTCTCTTTTCGAAACGAAAGGAAGACTAAGACGACACTTTGCGATTTCAAATTTAAAACTGCTTTCAACACTTGAAATACTAATATTTTCAAAATCAAGTACAATGGAAAAAGTGTAATCGACTATCTAAAAGAGGAATACTTTACAACACTCTTTTTCTTGATTGAAAACAACAGTTGTGACACTTTCAAATCAAAAGACGACAGTTCGATTAAGCTACTTTTTGCAAAGGAGAATTGTAAATGATGAAAAATACATTAAAAAAATTTACAATTCTTTATTAGTGGAGGCTGAATAATGCAAAGGAAGAAGGTTTCAACAATGATATACTGATCATAGACAACAAAACTATTGAATAAAGCTGAAGACAATGAAGAAAAAACCAAAATCTGGAGATAGAAACAGTCTTACTCAATCATCGCACCTGTAACACAGGGAAATAGGGATGCATCTCACTTGCAACACATGAGAGGTGCGATGCATCTAGATTGCCAATGAGAGACAGTGCGATGGTCCAAGGACAAGACTGAGCTTGGTTTTCACTCACATTTTGCAGCTAAGTTCAGGGATTTAGGCTGAGCTAAGGATAGACAGTAAACAAAAAGTATAGGGGCTGATCTAATGAGGTTATTTGAGCTACCACCAGGGCACTTAGGATGTTTGCAAGTCATATGTTCAATTCATAAACCAACCCAGAGATTGATTGAAGCAACGTTGATCTACTTTGTAGTTGCATAGCAAAAGTAGTTTGAAGGCTAGCTGGCTTAACTTTAGGCTCCGTCTGTAGTTTATAAAGCAAACAACAATAACAAAACAAACAAACTATTCGCTCCCCAGCGGAGTCGCCATTTTGTTATCGGGAAAACTAGTGTCCATTAAAAGCTGCTAGTCCCACTAAGACTGGTAGCTATCTTAGAAACAAACAAACCAAAGTTACTTGTGTTTTCCTTTATGGGAGATAGATGAGAGAGAAGCAGAGACTACCAACCTCATTCTTTCACTAGTCTCCTTGCTTGTTTCCTGTCTCCCTTGATAGAGCTTTCACCACTCCTTTCTCACTTGTCCCATGTCAAAGAATACATGTAGAGTCAAAGCAGCAAAATACCATCAAAGCATAGAGATCTATAACCATAAACAATATAGGATCAGATGTACATTAACCATACAAATGCATATACAAATACAAGATTCAGAGATATACAAGTATATGAAGGAAAACTCAAATAGCTTTATTGATAGAAGTAGTAGAAGAGAGGATTACAACCAAGCTGTCTGATCTAGTGCCATCCTTCCAGCATGAAAGCCCTCTTCACCTCATCAAAAGCAAGATCACCCAAAAATATAATGTCTCAAACAGAATCCAACAACACTTCCTTACAAATTACAAAATTCCAGCCTCTGGATCTCTAGGATGAAGGATCCACATATAGATGTTCGAATGAGAGTGAGTCAGATTCTGGGATTTTGATTAGTGTCATTTCACTAATAGTTCTTGGTTCCACTTGGAGATTTCATGATCTCTTACTCATCCCTGGGCGAATTCAGAGAGGCAAGTGTCATATGAGCATCTTCTAGAAGATTCTTTGAGTTTCCACCTAGCAAACTGCTTTTTCCATTTGTCTGTGCTCGCTCATCGCACCCTACATAAGGGCTTTTCAGTATGCATCGCACCCTTTGTGTGTAGCAAGTGAGATGCATCACACCCTCAACATGGAGCAGTCTGTATGGTCTAGTTTTGACCAGTTCTGAGTAGTTTTTCAGGGAGAACTTCTGGGAAATGATGTAATCAGTTGGCCTTGATCCTTTTGGGTATGAAACAACACTTTTAGGGGTTTTAGATTCCTTGGTTTATTGGCATATGTGATTGGTGTTGGAGTGCCCAAAGATGTCTATAGCAGGTGGGACCAAATTCTCCTTATTCTGGTTGACTAGGGTTACATGAATCCATGGGTAGAGGAGTAGATGTTCCACTATGAGTGGTCTCGTATTCACGAAGTGCCTAAAGGCAATCATGAAATTCATCGAGACAAGGGAAACAATGGGAATAGTGACCATGATGATCACACATGGCACAAGGGTGGTTTGTGCGTAACGTTTTGAGTTTCTTGGCAGACTTGACAAGTTAACATGGAATTCAGGGATATTTGACTCTGGAACGTTTCATGAACCAAATGTTTAAGATGAGGAAGCTCAGGACAATTATTGGTGGCAGGCCCAATAACTTTATACAAAGAACATGGAGGTGACAACTTTGGGGCCTTGGCGGCTGGAGGAGCTTGGAGAGCCTTGTCCTTAGGTTATTTCCTTTATCTTGATGCTTTCGCAGAAGGAGAGAGTTCTTGTTGAGATGGAACTGAAGCAGCAGCAAGGGCCATAGGGACCAGTTGGACCAGGGTCAAAGCATGATAAGGTCTTAGCTGACCAGGCAGAATGCGTACAGGGGGATTGATGTACCATACCGGGATCCCCAAAGTCATGTTAGAAAGGACCAGTGAAGCCATGATAGGGACACAAAATACTCTCGGAGGGGGGAATAAGAAAGCTATTTGGCCTGCACAGTAATGTCCTAGGGGAATAGCTCCTAGATGGTTGAGACCTGAAGGAATAGTTCCTGGTGGAAACATAGCAGAGGCACCCACAAATGGAGGAGGTCCTGGGGGGGTGGATCTAGAGGGCTCAGTTGGTATGGCAACAACAGGGTGCTGGGGAGTTGGCTATTGATTGGATGTACTAGACTACTTGAGAGCAGCCTGTGATGCTTGTAACATGCAAACACTCATAGAGTTAGGCTCTAAGATGGGAGGGGGAGGACCAGGGAAAGCACCCAAGAAGGAGGAATCTTTATAGACTTTGGGTGAGACACTGGTGAGAGGAGGTGAGGACTGCTTATCTGACATTGATGAGATAATGGAATCAGGGGAGGTCACAGATTCCGGCTCATAGTAAGTCAATTAATCAATGATAACGATCTTTCCTTCATGAGGGAAGAACATCTTGTGGAAAACCACAAATGCAACAACTGACATGGCATATGTGTAACTACGACCTAAGAGAATATTGTAATCTAAAGGGGCATCAATAACCTCTCTGTTTAGATGGACAGTCTTGCCTGCAAGGGTCACTAGACAGTTGCGGTACATGCCAAGAGGTTGGGAGGAGTGCCTGTCCCAAGCATGCAAAGTGATGGTGGAGGGGGACAACTTAGGTGACTTAAGTTGTTTCCAAATGGAAGTGAACATCACACAGGTGGATGCACCTTTGTCAATAATGCATCGGGAGATGATGGCATTATAGACTCGAACTGGTATCTGGAAAGCAATAGATGAAGGCAATGGGGGATGTTCTGATGTATCAACATGGAAGAAAATCAAATGATTGTCATAAGGATCTACTATGTCCAAGGTAGTTAAAAGATCGTTCTTTTGAGATGGGCACGACTAGAGTACTTCCAACATCGACATGGTTATAGGTGATTCTGCCAAGTCATCTACTATATTGTATTCATGGGAAGCTTGGTTAGAAGTTGTGTTATAGCATAATGGTCCCTTTGGGATACTGGGAATGGCCTGAACTTTAGGTTGAGGGATCTGTAACAAACCATTTGGTGTCGTAAGAGTCTCAATATATGCTTTGGTTTTGGACTCAGTGGTGGACGAAGTCAATGGCTTTTCATATTGACGTGATCGAGTTTTCCAGTTGATATTGGAGGGATTAGCCTCATCAAAATTCATCCTAAGGATCTGGTAGTCACCGAGACTAGAAGGTTGGTGGCGATGGGATGCTTGACCTGATTGAGGTTGATCAAAAACAAATCCTTGCTGAGGGAAAGGGTTTATAAGCAATGCTGGTTGAGATGGCACATGATTTTGAGGTGATTGTTGACCTCTAGAAGCTTCTTGAGCTTCCCATATTTGGCGCATATGGTGTAAGAGAGGACACTCATGTGTACAATGGCCATGTACACCACAAAATGCATAAGGCTTGTTCATATGAATAGCCTTGTTATGCTTGTGCTAGCTGCCCTGTTGTTGGTTGTTAGCATTAGGCTACTTCCCTTGGGTTTCACTAGGTTGATTACCTTGATTACCCTAGTTACCACCGTTACCTTTCCCCTTATTCTTTTTCTTCGAATTTTGGGGATTGGTCACACTCTGCTGTGCAAACACTTGACCCTGAAGGGGTGGTGGCTACTAGGACTGAGAACGCATGGGTGGTTGCGGTGCTAATGCTTCAGGGGCTAGAGTACTTAACGGTGCATAAGGGGGAGAAACAGATTGGTAGACAGGTTGGCCCTGAAAACATGTGGATAGCAAGAGGGGAATGAGTGTTAGAGGAACTAGTGCCCCCCTGCAAATCACCATAACTTTGTTGAGTATATGGCGAAGGGTGTGAAAGGGTTCCAACGATGCCGTCGGTGATGTGAGATGCCCCTGATGCATTGGCACTTCAAGGACGGGGGAGGTCTAGAATGACGGTATAGACATAACCAAATTGTGCATAAATAAGGTCATATCTTAGAGCAGTTTAGAGCACTTCTTCCTCATTCTAAGGAAAATGGGACGCGAGATGTTTTCCACTAGTTTCTAAAAGGCTCCAAAGAAACCAATCTAGATAGACATGTCTTCGAAGGGTGGGGCACGACATGTACGCCTCCTTCTACGCCACTCTTGAACATGGTCGGATAGGTGAGTGGTGGAGGACTGATGGAATGAGGTCAGTAGCTCCGTAACAATGTCATACTAGAGAGGTAACTGGAAATATGAGAGGAATGTTTTAGCAAGCATCAAGAAAATGGAATGAGATGCGGTAGGATGGTCTAATACCATTTTGCAGTGTCTTTTGTGAGCGTGCACTGGAAGAGCCGAAGACGAATGGAGTCATTGGTAATGGAGTTGGACAAACACCACATGTGGAAGGAGCGGACATGGTTGGTAGGATCCTCTGTAACATTACCCTCAAACTTTGGGATGTCTGAGGGAAGCTTAGTCGACATAGCAGGCCAACCAACATTGTGGTGTATGGGGTCGTTTATAAATTGGCTAAAATTTGGTAGACAACTAGCCACAAAAGGGAGCATGGGGGCTACCGGAACGGTTCCTGCGACTGTTCCACTTGATGTGATCACCAGGATAGAACCAAAGACAACACCAGGTTGGGTTCCCGCACTAGCTGTGGGTCCAGACATGGTGAAGATATGTGGTGAAGGAGGCTTGGAATCAAATGAAACAGGAGAAGAGTCAGTATGGGGACTCAAAGGGCTATGAACTTGAACCCGATGTGGAGGGTTAATATTCCCAAGGGAGAGGATCATAACAATATGCCATGATACCAAAATACATTTTCCCTCTCCCTCTCCCGCTGATTATGATCACTATCATGGCATAAACCCTAAGCCGTTATCTTAACATATGCCATGTCAACCATTATCCACTTTCCCTATCCTACCTATTATGATCATTCCAAGAAGCATTAAGGCCATCTTTACATAAGTAAGGCCACTTGATAACATGACATATGTGTAACTACGATCTAAGAGAATATTGTAATCTAAAGGGGCATCAATAACCTCAATGTCTACATGGAAAATATTGCCTCCAAGGGTCACTGGACAGTTGTAGTACATGCCAAGAGGCTGGGAGGAGTGTCTATCCCAAGTACACAAAGTGATGGTGGAGGGGGACAACTCAAGTGACTTAAGTTGTTTCCAAATGGCAATGAACATCACACAGGTGGATTCACCTTCGTCAATAATGCATCGGGAGATGATGGCCTTATGGACTCGAATTGGTATCTGGAAAGCAACAGATGAAGGCAATGGGGCATGTTATGATGTATCAATAAGGAGTGTTTGGATGGGGTCCCCTGGGTCAGTTTTGGGGTTAAAAACCCAAGTTTTGATGTAAATTTTGGTAAAAAGATGTAAAGTCTTCGCAAATTGTGGATACGGAGTGCGTAGATAGTTAGAAGTCAAAAGGGTTTTAACCTTTTGTTTATGTAAAGTCAAGTCGGTTTTGAGATCTACTCATGGTCTGCAGACCATGGGATTGTATGAAGAAAAGCTATAAATAGCATGTCTTAGAGAGTCTAAGGCAAGAAAGAATAGTCTGCTAATAATGAGTCAATAGAAGATAGCACAGAGAAGTGAGTCATAGAGGAAGGAAAGTCTCTGTAATTGAGTGTGCAAAGGCCTAGAGTAGAGTCCACAACTGAGTGCGTGAACCCCTACAGCTGAGTGCGCTCGACAATTTGAGTCTGTAACCTCATTTTGAATATCAATAAAGAATATTGTTGGAGAAATACATGTGTTCATCTGTTTACTTCTGTTATTTATGTTTACGATATATGCTGTGATGGAATAAATGTCTTTATGAAATATTGATGTATTGATGCGCGATTTTTTTGGATAAGTCTTGCTAACTGTATGCAACGCATGTGAAGTATTTATGTGAAGATTATAATAATTGTTATTTTGTTTTTTAAATACTGAAGTAGATATGTGCGAACTCATATCTAGGGTTGTTTTATGGTGCATATAAGTGGATGTTGTATCTATTTAAGGGTCTGCAAAACCCTATCGTAGAGCTTTGTAAAGGTCTAAGGACCGTTTAAGAGAAGTTGCAGTACCAAGCCTTGGGGGCTTATAGGTCTACGCGAAGGCAGATCTAGGGCAATAAAAGACATCACACTGATCTCTGGACATAGAAACTTGGTTCCAACATCCACCCATACTGCTTCGAGTGAGACTTCAGCCTGCGCTACGTGGGCTGATGTCGAAAGGGCCAGTAGTGTAGGGTTTTGTTTGGCACAATTAACTCTGAACCTAGGCTAAGCCAGAAAATGGTTTTTTTACTGGGACTGAAATCTGCATAAAGAGATATGTGATGTCACATCATTGGAATCTGACCAAGAAGGAAATTTAGAAATGGTTGGATAGGAAGATTCACGAATTCGTGGTGCAAGAAAACAGGAATCCACACCTATCAAAGGAGTAGTGGTTGGACATATATTTGTACATAGAAATACATGAAATTTTCTTCTGCACCTTCCGGATCGAACTATACGAGTGGATAGCTATGCCGGAACAGGAGCAAGGAAGGTGGAGGCTTGACAGTCCAGAGGTGGAGATATTTCATCAGAAGGAGTTGCTCTAGAGGTGGTGAGCATGGAGGCTCTGGCTCCTGCGCGTATGATGACGATGTCACCTAGGCTGAAGCCTACACCTATAAGGGAAACCCAGAATCCAAAGAAGGATAAGAAGAAGAAGCTGATGCTGGTGCATGAGTCACCTAGAAAACATTCTGTTACTCAAAAGAAGAAGAAGGACAAGCAGCCCGATAGGGTTGTTGATTTGGAGGCTGAGGAGGGACAGGGCACCGAATACATAGATGCTAAGGGAGTAGGGCCCATTACCAAGTTACTCAAGTACATCCCTCCACGAAAAGGGAAAATAAAGGTCACCAAGGACCCATATTCTGACGAGTTCGCCATCTCTACGGCCCTGCTGCTGGAGTAGGTTCCGTTTGAAGGTTGATGCCTCACGTGGATCCCCTTGCTGAAGATGGAGGATTGGGACCTGGTGGACCATGAGAGGTTCTCGCACCTAGCAACTTAAAATTACATGAAGCATGTTTACTACCAGGATTTAGGTGTCACTGAGTTGGAGATGGTGGAATGGATCCATAGAGTGGAAAATTTCAGGCTACTAAACCTGTTGTGGCAACCCCACTATCACTGCACTATTATTAACACCACCTGTGTGCAGATATTACTAACTCTTGTACATGATGGGTGCTTATGGCTAGGAGTGCCTATACCCATCATAAACATGCTTATCCATAGGATCAAACACGTGCCACATGAGGGCTTGAATCCGACCAAGGCGTTTCGTGGAAATAAAGGAGGAAAAGACTTGGAAAATAAAATGAAAAAGGAGTTTGAGCTTGTGAAAAAGCCGCGTGGCTATTCCATCACATATATCAACGATCCCGCAATGAATATTGCCACCCAAATACTGGCTGGAAAGGTTATGAGAAAGTGCTGTGCAGACGAGGTTTCAACGTCTGTGGTATCATTAGCTACACAATGTGTGAAGGGCGTGCAATTTAACTAGTTGTGGTACTTATGCAGTGAATTCCTTGCAAATTGTTGTGAGGTCTAGGATGAGAGCAAGCCCTTCCATTATGCGTAGCTACTTCTCTCCATCATGTTGGTCACATGGGAGCTACCAGAGGACAGCCAGTTTCCTCTGGTGAAGGAAGGATTTCTAGAGGCCGCGTAGTTCGCCTCCCTGTGGAACGTGAAGGGCCCCATATGGGTCATAGAAACAAAGACCTTTTGGGTCTTGATGAAAATGAGTTTCCCCAAGGTTTTCCCCAACCTTGTATGAGAAATTGTCAACATATGCCACATTTAAAGCTGATTTCCACTGCATCTACATTCAAGCACACAAAGACCTACAACAAAAATGTTATGACTTACCATAACTAGTTATAGATCACGACATATAAGAGGTGATCAAGTGCTGGCCAACAGATTAGCGCATCCCATAAGATTTGGATGTAGGAACCACTAAGGGTGTGGGAAGCTTGACTGAGTAGAAGAGGAAGGATGCAGCAAAATAGGCTTCGCAAAAGTTGGTCACGCAGTGTAAAAAGGAAGCCATAGAAAAGGCTCAAATGGAAAAGGAGTGTGTTACAAAGGAGCAGGACGAGGAAGAGTAGCCCGAATAACGGAGAAGCGGTAAATCCCCTTCACCTGCAATAGAGGAGGATGAACAATCTGAATAGGGCGGTGGAGGAGATGAGGGGTAGAGCACCCCATTTCGGCTAAGGAAGCATAGAGAGCAGCAACATGAGGAATCCTACAAGAAGAATAAGTCGGATAAAATGCAAGTGGATCCCATGACCTTGATAGAGGGCAATCTTGATGAGATAGGTGACAAAGTACGAGATACTACGACTGAGCTTCTGAAACAGTTCGAACAACAATACATGCAGATGTCGGGGAGCATCCAAAAGGATTTGTGAGCTGCAGATCCAAACTAGTAGAATATAGGTGGGCGCAGGTCAAGAAAGCACAACCCAAACGAGCCTGGTACCTGGGACAAGTCAGGCTGCAGAAATGTTAAGGATGGCGGAACTTTGATTAGTGGCACTACTAGAAGGGTCCCTGCAAGTAGCATCTGCCGATGACTGACTTATTTTGAGTACCCTTGAGGACGTTGCGCTGAGCATTGTAGTGCTCCCCAATGAATTTCTTCATGTGATGCAGAAAGGAGTAACAGAGGAATTGAGAGCTTGGGAGTAGCACACTCTCAGTTTAATCAACGAGTACTCGGTGAACATTGAACAAATGTTGACTGAGAAGACACAGGTCCTCAAGGAGAAAGAAACTATCCAAGAACAACATTCCAAGTTGGTGGCTGTAGTAGTAGAAGCGTGAAGAACAGTGCCGGAATTGCACATACCCAAGGATGCACAATCGGAGGCCAAAATCTGAAAATTAGCTGCAGGCGTCTGGGGGGAAAAGGCAGAGGTTGGAAGAGTTCAATTTGAAATCAACATGAAAATCACAGTGTTGCAGCTCAAATCACAGCCTTTGAATCTACTCGAGGTCAAGGAGCAGCGCAAAGTCGTTATAAAAGAAGGAGTTCTTGTTGAAAAATGTGCAACAAGAAATGTTAAATTTAGAATGTGTTAAAAATAGACCTGCTAAAAATAGCATGTCTAACAATAGTAGTTTGGCTAGTGAGATCATTGGCCACATTGGGTGAGAGGTGAAACTGCTAAAAATAGAAAGTTCTAAAAATAGCATTTTTGGGTCCCTTCCTATTTATAGCAGTCCCTAGTCTATCTATAGGAAGTAAAATTAATTTTGGTCTTAAAAATAGTTGGAAATATTAATTAATTAATGCAGTTGAGTTAATTAGTTAAGGAAATTCGAATTTGAAGTCTTTGTGAGCATGCACATGAGTTGTCCCACTGATTGAAGAATTTATCCTTAATTTCCTCCACTGATTGAGGGAATAAGTATGAGTTCTATAATGAGGGAATCGATTGACTTAGTTCTAACTAGTCAAGTCCAATGAGATTATTTTAACAAGTTGTTAAAATGATAAAATATAGTTTGTTAATGCTTGCAAGCATGTGGCAACTATTATTTTAGATAACTAAGGATTCACTCATGGATAACTTTTGCATGTCAGTTCCGTTAGAGACCCAGTTGAGATCAGATGTGGGACAATGTACTATCAGATGCTTGACTATTTCTAGTACGTAGTTTTTGCATGGTTGAGGAACTAGGGTCCTCAAGGATTGCGTAGTTGGACCATAGGTTGACTTCGTATGTTTGGAATTAATTGCATATGCTTTTGCTATTATTTCCTAAGAAAACTGCGCAAGGAAATAGGGATTGGACCATATGTAAAGCCTTTATATACAGGGCTTGGTTGGTTCATGAGATATATCTTCGTATCTTCATATTTCATTGAGAATTGAATAGCCTGAGAGCTAATTCTTTTTGTATTGTGAAAAGGATTTCCACTTGATTGATAATACATGGTTGGGGTTTTATGCTGGTGCTTTCCCCTGGATATATCTTGTGTTATGTGTGATTATTTCTCTTGGTCAATTATGCATGTTTCTACTTGATGTTGCTCATGAATTCGATTATGCTTCTGCTTAATGTTTTGTAGAAGTAGAACAAGTATTATGCTTTAGGACATTGCATATATCGGTTTGTTCTATAGGTGAAATTTCTACAGTGACCACTCTGGATGCTGTAGTCACTGACTGCTCAGCCTGATTTGAATAGGTGATGGAATTAGTGACGAATCTATAGGAAGACCCAACCCTACAAATGCTAAACACAAAAGTTCGCGAGCTGCAAAAGAATTATGATGAGGTTCGGGCAATGACACGCTCAATTTCACCATCACAGTGCTTTGCCAAGTTGCAGGAGGCGAAGCAGCGCTGTGCACAAGTAGAAGCAACCCAATAAAAGGAGGTCGTGCTTAAGGGAAGGTTGGGACCTTGGTTAGACAAAGCGTACCAGGTAAAAACCAACATTCAGGATAAGTTCACGGGCTTGCGACAAACACAACAAAATATCAAGCTAGTCGTGGAAGGACCAGCTACGGATCATCTCGTCGAAGAAGTCAAGAAAGTAGCTATGCAGAGCGCTACTGAGGTAGTATTTGTGTAGGTGCAGCTAGGGGATCTTCACAACAAGATCACTGCGCTAGCTGAGTGACTTGAGGGAAAGTCACAACCTTTGTGTTGGGGCCCTGTTGGGATGGGGTCCCCCGGGTCAGTTTTGGGGTTAAAAACCCAAGTTTTGATTTAAATTTTGGTAAAAATATTTAAAGTCTCCACAAATTGTGCATGCAGAGTGCGTAGATGGCTAGAAGTCAAAATGGGTTTAGCCTCTTGTTTATGTAAATTCAAGTCGGTTTTGAGATCTACCCATGCTTCGTCGACCATGGGATTGTGTGAAGAAAAGCTATAAATAGGCATGTCTTAGAGAGTCTAAAGAATAGTCTGCTGATAATGGGTCAGTAGAAGATAACGAGGAGAAGTGAGTCATATAGGAAGGAAAGGCTTTGTAGCTAAGTTTGTAGAGGCCTAGAGTAGAGTCCATAATTGAGTGCGTGGACCCCTGCAGCTGACTGTGTAGGGAAGTTTGAGTCTGTAACCTCATTTTGATTATCAATAAAGAAGACTATTGGAGAAATTCATGTGTTCATTTTTTTACTTTTGTTATATATGTTTACGATATACGATGTGATGGAATAAATGTCTTTCCTCTTGTTTATGTAAAGTCAAGTCGGTTTTGAGATCTACCCATGCTTCGTCGACCATGGGATTGTGTGAAGAAAAGCTATAAATAGGCATGTCTTAGAGAGTCTAAGGCAAGAAAGAATAGTCTGCTGATAATGGGTCTGTAGAAGATAGTGAGGAGAAGTGAGTCATAGAGGAAGGAAAGGCTTTGCAGCTGAGTTTGTAGAGGCCTAGAGTAGAGTCCATAGCTGAGTGCGTGGACCCCTGCAGCTGAGTGTGTAGGGAAGTTTGAGTCTGTAACCTCATTTTGAATATCAATAAAGAAGATTATTGGAGAAATTCATGTGTTCATTTGTTTACTTTTGTTATATATGTTTACAATATACGATGTGATGGAATAAATGTCTTTATGAAATATTGATGAATTGATGTGCGATTTTGTTCGATAAGTCTTGCTAACTATAAAAAATGCATGTGAAGTGTTTACACGAAGATTATAATACTTGCTATTATGTTTATTAAATACTTAAGTAGATCTATTGAAACTTAGATCTAGGGTTGTTTTATGGTGCGCGTAACTAGATGTTGTATCTGTTAAGGGTCTGCCAAACCCTATCATAGACCTTCGCGAAGGTCTAAGGACAGTTTAAGAGAAGTTGTAGTATCAAGCCTTGGGGGCTTATAGGTCTACACGAAGGTAGATCTAGAGTGATAAAAGTGTTGGGAACGGTTTCCCCAAAGGAAAGTTTTGGGGCTAAAAGCCCAAATTTTGGGAGAATTTTGTAATAAAGTTGTAAAGTCTCCGCATTTTGTGGTTGTGGAGTGTGAAGGTGTCAAGAGTCATAAAGGGTTGTTTGCCCTTATTTTGTAAAGTATAAAGTCAGCTGTAAAGATCCACCCATGGTCCACATACCATGGGATTGTATAAAAAGGAGCTAAGTAAGTAAGCTCTAAATAGTTAAGTAGCGAAGAATGAAGTGAGGAGTTAAGCATTGAAGTCGAAGTGTTCTCAGGTCTTAGCGTAGGTAGAGGCTCTATAGTTGAGTGCACAAAGGCCTAGGGTAGAAGTCCATAGCTGAGTGTGTGGACCCTTGTAGCTATGTGCACAGGGCGGATAGAGTCTATATTAACTTAAAGATATCAATAAAGAGAAGTATTTTGCAATTATTGTGTATTTAGTTCTTGTTAATGCATCTAACTGTATTGCATTTGGGTTTAATTTACAATGTTTATGTGATGCACAAATATATGTGATTGTATTGGTTAATTGAACGCAAGTAAGGATATCAGTTTATGCAACGCTAACTATGATTGATTAGTAAGATAAGTAAAATAGTTAAGATAACTTGGGAACCTATACAATATGCTGTCATAGCTCCACGAAAGTACCTGGATGAAGGGTTAGGGCTACGCGAAGGCCAATCGTACACCTTCACAGAGGTACTGAAGGGTGGAATAAAGAGTAGGTTGACACAACCCTAAGGCTTAGTGACCTGCGCGAAAGTAGGGGTTGAGGGTATAAACCGACATCACAACCATCTCAGGGTGCAGAAACTTGGTTCCAACATCCCCCCATACTCCTTCACGTGAGACTTCGGTCCGCGACTGCGGGTTGATGTCGGAAGGGCTAGTAGTGTAGGGATTTGTTTGGCTAACTAACCCTGAACCTGGGTCAGGGCCCATGAAGCCAAAAAATGGTTCCGTTGTTGGCACCGAAATCTGCATAAGAGATGTGTGATTTCGTATCACTGGAATCCAACTAAGAAAGAGGTCGAAGAATGGTTGGATAGGAAGATCCATGAATTCACGGCACAGGAGAACAGAAATCCATGATTGACAAAGGAATAATGGTTGGACAGGTACCTGTATACAGAAATCCAAGAGGTCTTTTATGTTCCTTCCCAGTTGAGTTATATGAGTGGATCGCGAAGCTAGTGGATAGCCAAGGTAGGTGGAGGCTTGACGGTCCTATTGTCTAGACCTCGGAGTTAGTACGGATACTGGAAGCTTCTGAGGATAATATCGCTCGCGCTGTCAATAATTGGATCGATCGTGTCATAGGAAGGGTTTGTGACTAAATTCACGATCGATACCTCAGTCAGTTATAGCGAGGCGAAGTGACAATTTTTCAAAGGTGTGCGAGGTAAGTACTTGAATTATTTAAATACTTGGATTAAGATGTTATTGTGCGAAAATCGGGTTATGCAGCTACCTTGATGTTCGGAGCTACACGAAGTGGAAAGACTTACAGAAACAAAGAAAGAAAGGGTCCCGAATATAGCCCACTGATTTTACCTCCTTTGAGTGACGAAGAGGGAGTAGCACAGGCTTCTCCACAAAGTGTAGTTCAGTTGATAAAGTGAGGGTTCTTGCGATTACCACCTCCACCCACACCACCATCACTCCCTATGACTTCGCCCACACCATCACCACCTCCACTACCGTTAAACATGGCGAGTTCTATGAAGTTGCCTTTATTTAAGGGCTTGGGAAATGAGGACCCGGACCAGTTCTGGTTCATCGTAAAAACTATATGGGAAGCTTAGGGTTTCATAGAAGATCCCATGAAGAAGGAAACGTTGGTTAGTGCTTTACAGGATTGTGTGCTAACTTGGTACATCAAGTACTCGAATGATAACCCAAATGCTGGGTTGGTAGAAATCCAGATCGCGCTGAATAAAGAGTTTAGTAGGCCTAAATCCAAGGCGCAGTTGATTATGGGGTTTAAAGAAATTGCGATGAAACTAGGTGAGACACCGTGGGAATTGGATTAGAGTTTGAACTGTAAAATTCGGGAAGCTAATATGAACTTAACAGATTGACATCACCGCGAGTGGTTCGTGGCTTCACTCCTGCCTCACCTCAGGGTTGCACTGTCGCAACAGAAGATTACGACTCAGGTAGAGGCCTTGGATATTTCCATAAGATTGCATGAAACATCGATGCAAGATCCAAATCTTGGGGTTCAGTAGATCCATGCGCAATTGCAAAATCTTTGTCTCAAAATGCAAAGTTTGAAGTAGGACAAAATGGTTCGAATGGAGGTGCACAAAGAGATATGGTGCCTAAAATGTAAATGTCAAGGGCATGACAAAGACCATTGCCCAGTCTTTATGAACTATATTGCAAGAGGAGGACCGATGCCTTTGAGGCCGGAAGCCCAAGCAAGACTGAGCGCGGGGCCTGCATTGTGGTGTGCTATATGTCAGGTATCATGGAAACATACAACTGATAACTTTTATTTGCTGTAGAAGTTTGTACAAACACCACAACAACTGTTCTGCAATGTCTGAAGGTTGGTAGGGCATGATGAGAATAAATAACGAAGTTATGAATTAATGATGGATAGAACACTTACCTATAGAGTTCAGGTAGAAATGTGGCCTCCTGACCAAAGTGCTAGGATGGCACGAATAGGCTTTCAGGGGCGCAGATGAGGCTGAGGTAGAGGAGGACTTGGAAGAGGTCGGGGACAGTTGATTTGTTACAATTGTGGGGGACCAGGACAATATGCCCATGACCCAATGTGTCTGTTGTGCAAATATTGTACTTAGTTTGATCATGGGACAGAGGACTGTTCTACGCTGATATCGAGGATACGTGAAAAAGGGTTGATACCACCGAAACTAACTCATAACCTGCAGATAATGAGGGCTGAGCCTTGCGAAGAGGATCCAAATGTGAATATAATGCTCTGGAGTGGAATTGAAACGGGCGATGATAAGGGGAAACAACCCAAAGCCAGCGCATGGGTTTGTAAATCTCCGGAGGCTGAATTTGATTTGGAGCATGCACGTGAAACTTTCATGGAAGAAAAAAAGAGCTTCGCTGAGGTCTCTACCTCAGGGAGCAGGGATAAGCTTGTTCAAGAAATGGACCCTTCTATGCTTACAACCTTTATAGAGACCTGCATGAAGATGCTGCATGATAGCAAGGTTGTGAAGGGGTTACAGGAACTTATAAATAGATGCGTCAAACACGCTCTGGGTGAACTGTGCGTGGTATGGAAGATTGGTGAGCATAAAGGAAGGACATGGCATGAGATGAGACTCACCACACAGATAGGAGAATATGAAATGGATTAGGTTATTCTGGATCTAAGGTCAGATGTGAACATTTTGCCAAAGAAAACTTGGGAGCGAGTGGGGAGACTCACGCTGCAATGGTCTTCGATTGAGTTAAGGATGGAAAATCAAAAGAAGATCATCCCCATGGGACAGCTAGAAGGAGTAATTGCAGATATTGAAGGACGAGCGCGTTGGCTAATTTTGAAGTAATAGAAATTGTGGATGACAACAACCCCTACCCTGCGCTCCTTGGAATTGATTAGGATACTGACATGAAAGGGGTAATCAACCTAAAGAAGCGAAAGATGATATTTGTAAAGAAATTTCCGTGTAATAGTACCCCAAGATCATGCTGAAGGATCGCACTATACTAAACCAGTCTGTGATTACGAAAGCGATGAAGATTTGAACTGCATATATAAGATAAAAACAAAAGACCAATATTGGATGAATCCAATAGCGGATGGATGAATTACAGGGATCGTGAGAGTTCTTGCAACTCAAACTCGAACGAAGAATTAGAGTGCTGATAGAATCGACTACATGAAGTAACCACACTGAGCTATAACATGATGACCTAGTCGCTGTGCTGTGTGTCGTTAGAGGTAAGAAATATGCCCACGTATGACGGCTTGAATGATGTGGATGTGTTTTTGGATGCATTTGAGGGGGAATTACCAGAGAAATAGCGCTTCGAGGCTTTGGACTGGGCACTGCGCGCTACGCCCGCAAGATGGTGGGGTATGCACAAGGGTAGTTTTGATGATTGGCACAAGTGTAGGAGGATGATGAGAACATGTTTTGGGAAGCCGAAGGTATGAATGACAGACAAGTATGACGGGAAGGATGATCTACATGCACACTTGGCCAAATGGGCTAAGGCCTATGGATCAAAGCCCCAACCTGAGTGGGTGCACTTGTTTTGTCACACCTTGGATGTCATCCCAATGAATTGGTACTTGGAGATAGAGCTCTGCCATGGCACAAGCGAGTGGGATATTCTGCACGAAGGGTTCATAATGATGTTCAGCTTCGAAGATGGGTTTGATTGTATTGACGAAGCACTACAAGAAGTTAAAGCAACAATATTTAGGATACAGCAGGATCCTTTGGATTGGGTTCAACCTAATTGGAATACTCAGCTGAGCCACACACTGGCACGATATAATGTGACTGCTAAAGAAGAAGATGAGGACACACGAAAGATTAATTTCCCTAAAACCGAGGATCATTGTGAGGTCGAGGGACCACAGATTGAGAATCCTGATATAATTGCGTGACTAAAAATGAAGCAGGTAAATATTGGTACGGAGGTGGAGCCCAAATTCGCGAAGATTGGAGATTACTGGGATGACGCGACGTTAGATAAGGCTTCCGAATTGCTCCACGAATACCAATATTTGTTCCCTACCAAGTTTACAGAGTTAAAGGGGATATTAGGAGACCTGGGCATTATGAATATCATGTTAAAAATCGACACAAAGCCGGTTAAGAAAATACCTTACTATCTCAATCCGAAGTATAAGGAGAAGGCTCGCCTAGAGTTAGATAAGATGCTCACGATAGGCATCATTGAGCACGTAGAAGAATATGATTGGGTAAGCCCAATGGTGGTACAGGAAAAGAAGTAGAAGGATGAAATAAGGATATGTCTAGATCTCAGGAAGTTGAATGACACTTGCGTGCATGATCCTTTCCCAACTCTATTCACTGATGAGGTATTGGATAACGTAGGTGGCCAGGAAGCATACTCCTTTATTGATGGGTTCTCTGGGTACCATCAGATCAAAATCGCGCTTGAAGATAGAAGCAAGACAACCTTCGTGACTGAATGGGGATGTTTTCAATACACTATAATGCCTTTAATATTAAATAATGCGCCTACAATTTTCGCGCTTCGCCATTGCTGCATTCAAAGAATTCATTCATAAGTTTCTGGAGGTGTACTTTGATGACTGGACTATGTTTGGGCTGGTGAAATGCCATGCGGTAAGCTTGTGCTTAATGCTAGATACTTGTCAAAGGTACCAAATTGCGCTCAATCTGAAGAAATGCCTGTTTTGTGTTCCTTTTGGAACTCTACTGGGTCATGTGGTTTGTAGATAGGGACTTGATGGTAGATCCCGCGAAGATACTGGGTACTACAGGAAGTTTATCAAGGACTTTGCTCAGATCACCATGCCTATGGAGAAGTTGTTGAAAAAGGATGTCATATTCTGTTGGAATGAGGATTGTTAGAAAAGATTGGATGTATTGAAAGGAAAAATTTTCACCATGCCAATTTTACTCTTCCCAGATTGGAAGAAGGAGTTTCATGTACATGTAGACGCATCATGTATAGCACTAGGAGTAGTACTGACACAGGCTGGTGGAGGACAATTGGACCATCCTATAGCATTCACAAGAAGAAGGTTATCCAAGGATGAGAATAACTATTCCACCACCAAGTGTGAAGGGTTAGCCATGGTATACACACTCCAGAAGTTTAGACACTATTCGCTGGGTGGAAATTTTAAGATGTATACAAATCATTCTGTGTTGAATACCTGGTCAATAAGTCAATGTTGGGGGGAGAATCTGTAGGTGGTTGTTATTATTGCAGGAGTATGATTTTGAAGTTATTGTGAAGCCTGGACGACTGAACGCGGGACCAAACCATCTATTGCGTATTGAAAAAGGGGCAAAGCCCACTAATTTGGAGGAGGGATTGACTAATGCACAACTATTTGTAGTACATGCCATGAATGGTCACTTTGAAGACATCATACACTTCCTAACAACAGGAACTGCCCTAGAAGTCTACACCATCCAGTAGAAGAAGGAGTTAGTGGTGAACACGACAAAATTTTCTGTCATAGCTAGACATCTGTATAAAATGGGGTCTGATGAAGTATTACGACGATATGCACTGGAGTTTGAAAGGAGAAGTATCCTCATGGATTCTCATGGGGGCATTGCAGGAGGGAATTATCTAGGAAGAGCGATCGCGTAGAAGATTCTACTCGCAAGGTTGTGGTGGCCAACCCTCCATCAAGATTCAAAAGCTTACTGTAAGGCATGTGATGTGTGTCAAAGGATTGGCAGGCCATCGTAGAGAGATGAGTTGCCTCTGAACCCACAAATGATGCTACAACCTTTCGAGAAATGGGCGATAGATTTTGTGGGACCCATTCAGCCCCAAGGGAAGAAGACGAGAGTGCGGTACATTATCACCACGACTGAGTATTTGACTCAATGGGTGGAGGCACAGCCTGTGAAGGACTACACAGGCGCGACTGCTACGAAGTTCCTCTTTGAGTATGTACTGATGCGATTTGGGTGTCCAAAGATTTTGATGAGTGATCATGGTACGCACTTTCTGAATGAAATGGTTAGCGTACTGAAGGAGAAATTTTAGGTGTATCACTAGAAAAGCATGCCTTATCACCCATAGGCTAACAGGACGGTGGGAAGCATTCATTAAGGTGCTAGAGAATGTGCTAACCAAGGTTTGCAACGCTCAACGAAGGATTGGGACTTGCGCATACTCACAACACTATGGGCTTATTGGATGGCATGCAAAAAGTTTACTGGATAGACACCCTTTGGGCTTGTATACGGTGTTGAAGCAGTAATGCCCATGGAATACATTATGCCTAGTCTATGCATAGTGGCACTCACAAGTTTGATGGATCACGAAGCCCTGGAGGAGAGGCTCGCATAGCTTGTTGAGCTTGAGGAAGAGATATTTTCGGTTGGATTTCACCATCAGGTCCAAAAGCAGCGCGAAAAAGCATGGCATGATCATCACATTAAGCTATGCACCTTTAAGGTAAATGATCTGGTTTTTTTATATGACAACAAGTTTGATAAATTTCTAGGGAAATTCATAATGCATTGGCTAGGGCCCTGTGTCATTAAGGAGATTACTAACGGTGGGGCAGTTCAATTGGTTAAATTGAACGAAGATCCCTTCCCAGGAAAGGTGAATGGTAGTCAATTGAAGCCATACACCGGTGATCCAACTAGATGAATATATTAAGGTAGCATAGTCTTAGCACTCCAAGCAGCTGAAAGGAGGCACGGGACTATAAACTACACTGCTCGGGTTGGCGAACTACACGATTGGAGGATTCTGTAGAACGAGGAAATGTCACAGGGATTGCGACAACGCGAAGAGAGATGCGTTACGCAGGAAAAAATTGCGTAGGTCAGCCAGAAAGTGACTGTTAAAGTCACTGTTTGTGATTTGACAATAAGAATGTGGCCAAATGGAGCGGGCGACCGACATTTAAGATAATTTTTATGGGTAAGATCCTTGGAAATCTGCCGCCAATTTGACATTGTTACACTAAAATTTGTCACCATGACTATTTGCAGTTAGTATGACTCCATCAACTGTCATACTATCCTCCTTAGCAAGTCTCATACCTCTGCTCTCCTTGTCAAACTTCAAGAAAGAGAGAAAGTCTTTAAAAATCTATTTATCTCTGGGTACGCAGTTTCTCTCAGCCTTACTTGCGTGTACGCAACCCAAGTTCACAATACCTGCATACTTGTACGCTCTGTATGTAAAGGAGTGGGTGCGTACTCCTGTAAAGGTCAAAAGGCGCAAGTTTCATCTTAAAAAAGTTACTTGTGGTCATTTCTAGAGCATTCTAGAAGCTTGTTCGACATGTATTGAGCGCCTCCAGATGGTTCATGTATCCCTATGAAAGAGGAACTTATCCCATCAAGAGGGGAGCTACCCCATCCAAAGAGGGGCTTATCCCATTGATGGTGGACCTGATAACTCCCTCTAGAAAATATAATACAGGAATTGGGCAGAAGGAGGGAGGTTGAAGCTGAATATTCAAAGGGAATGCTGCTGGATTAGGACTCCTTGTAGAGCTTGTGAGGAGAGATCCCATCTTTCGTGTTTCATTGGAGTGGGTGAGCTATCAAAGTAAAGGAAAACTCTTGCTGGACCCTGGGAGGGACCTGCACAACACCAAGGCTCAGGTTGTAATGGTTTCTTTTGTTTCCTATTAATACGAATAAGTCCATTCTTCTCAACAATTTGTTATTTATGAGTTGTTTCATATACTCCTTGGTCTGTATGTTAAATATGTTTTATTTTATGAGATATTCAGGTGTTATTTAATCGTTTGATTGTTAGTGAATGCAGGTTTTGGAGAGAAGGAGGAGTTCATCTAGATCGACGAGGCTCGACTACTACAACAACGTTGGACTACAGGTAGGATCTAAACACTTGATTTCTTATATGTTAAATGCATATTTAGAGAAGGATTGTTCTTAATTGTCTTGTTTTTCACTAGAAAGCCTTAAGCTTTTAGGGAGGTTGGTTTTGTCTGCAAAATTAACTCTTTCCGCATGACAAAATGGCAACTCCACTAGGGAACTCCATTGATGTGAATGATTTTTCCTTTGTGTGAAACTTTGATCTGAGAAAAGTCATTTGTTTTCTGGTTTTTGGCTGTTTGACTGTGTATTTGGGTGGGCTAGCTTAGAGTTAAATTAGTTTTTAGTTTTTCTTGGTTTTTCCAGTAGTATGCACCCTCTGAGTTGAGCACAGTGCATACCTCTACGCGCTGAAGCTTTGTGCATAGAGTGTGCACGCACCTGTCTGAACAGGTCGCCTGCGTACCGTGTCAAAAATTGAGAAAATTTCATTTTTTCCATTTTTTCCTCTTAGATTTTGTCTTTAATTAGTTTTTACTGCCCAGATCCACTGGTTACCTATCAGAGATCTTCACCTGAACTTATTTCGTTAGCGTCAAGAGTTTAGTGAAATTCATAGAAGTTCTAGCCCTAGGGTTTGATTTTTGCATTGGTCCTGTAGTGACTTTGACTTTAGAAGTTGTGAAACCCTGGATCCCTCTGGTTTTATCAGTCTTCTTAGGAGTCGGACCTGTCATAAAGTCTACCTGTGTGAGCAACCTACCTTTGAGTTGTCTCTTTGCGAAATTTCGAAGGAGCTTGTTGATTGAGTTGTGAATTTCATTCTTGAGAAAAAGAACAAAAGAGTTTGATTTTTGTTTTTGACTGGTTTATGATTCTGCATGAGCTGGTCCTTGGTCTGATTGTTGTCGAGTAAAACAACCTGGAATCATCTTTGTGGGCTTTTGCCTCGTTAGATTTGCTTTTAGGTAAATTTCCTTTTGATTTGCTTTTGAGTGAGTGTTTCATAGATTTTTATAAATTTTGAGATTGTTTTTTAGAATAGTTTTATATGCTTTGTTAAATAGAAATAATACAAAAACATCTCCTTTGAAAAGTTTGTTTTAAGTAGCATTTGAAGTATTTTGAAAGAGAAAGGAATTTTCGTGCAAGTAATGAGTGGTCATGTGTTGTATGCTTGGAAAAGATAAAAGAGATTTTTTCTTTGATTGTCTATTAAGAAAGTTGCTTTTATCAATTTTTGCATCTTCCAACTCTCTTAGCTAGGGAATTCATTGAAAAATAAAAGTAGTGTAAATCATCCTAAGTGCATCTTTTTAGTGGATTTGAGTCGAGTCTACACACCATCCAGTTTCATCTCCATCACCTTTGTCTTTAAGAACAACCATTAAAATCAACGCTTAAAGTAAAATTAACTTAGAAATTTTTATTTTCTAGGGCTCTGAAGCACCAACATAGATCAGGCTAGTGTCTTGGAGTAAGTGAGTAATTAACTCTCTAAGACTATTAAACCAAACAAGTAGCTTATCTTGTGATAGAATAAATCCAGCTGTTACATTTATATTCTGGGAAAGCTCCTCTTAAAGGAGAAGCACGAGCTCG
>APFE031706638.1:0-14745 GCA_000404065.3 Pinus taeda
TGTCATGGGTGCGAACCCCTGTAAAAGTTAAAAAGGCGCAAGTACATTCTTAAATACTCACTTTGAGTCATTTCTGGAAGCTTCTAGAGGGAATCCTACGGTGGCAAGTTCACTCCTTGAGGGTTCATGCATCATATACCTTAAGGAGCTAACCCCTTGATGTGAGGAGCTTATCCCTTTGAAGGAGGACCCTATCCCTTCAATGGTGGACCTGTAACCTCCTTCCTTTGCACTATAAAATGAAGCATTGGGCTAGTTACTTGGGGGGTTGAAAGCTGAATATTTTTTAGGGTAAATGCTGCTGGAACTTAGTCTTCCTAATTGAGCTTTTGAGAGGAGAGATTACATACCTTTTGATCTCATTTGGAAGAGATTGAGGCTTGTCAAAGTAGAGGAGATTCCTATTTGGACCTTGGGAAGAGCTTGTACAACATCAAGGCACCAAGATTGTAAAGTTCTTCTATTTCAAAGTTAATAAAATCAAGTTTATTTTTCTCAATAAGCTGTGTCTTACGATTTATGTCATGGATTCCTTGAACACCATGATGAACATGGTCTATTATATTAGCTATGCAGGTGTTATTTGATGTGTGCTTATTTGTGATTGTAGGTTCTTAAAAGGAAACACTTTTGGAGATGTTGGAGCATGGCCACCACAAACTAGCGTTGGACTTAAGGTAGGGTCTAAAACACCTCTTTAGTTTATATTAATGAATCACAATATGTTTAGAGAAAGATATATTTTCTTGTCCTATTTGTTGCTAGATATTTTTTGATACTAGGGAGATTAGTCTTGTCCGCAAGAACGACTTATTCGGCCAACAAGTGAATAAACTGTCCCTACAGAAAAAACCGTATACCTGAGGATGAAAGATGGAGGCTCGGTGACAAAGAATCTGAACACATTTAATACTATGGTATGTCAGTTATTATCTATTGATATTCAAATTTCATTTGAAGATAAGTGCATCAGTTTGTTGTGTTCTCTAACAAATTCGTGGGATAGTCTGGTTATTGCAATAGGTAAAAATGCAACTGCCTTGCATTTTGATGAAATAGTCTCATCCTTGCTGACAAAGGAGATGAGATGGAAAAATATGGAGAGCTAGAATGGTGATGCCTTGTCTATACGAGGACAGTCCCAGAACAGAAACAAAAATAAGTCATCGAGTGGGATATCTAAATCTATAGAGATATAAATCTACTGGAAAACCTGTAAAGGTGTGCTGGAAATGCAGAAAGGAAGGGCACTACAAAAGGGACTGTAAATCTAAAGCTCATGACAAAGGAAATGGATCTGATGATGCTCCTTCTGCAGAGGTGAAAACCACCTCAGATGAAGGTGGGGATGTGTACTTGGCTTCTTCAAGTACACATGTAGATCATGAGACATGTTTGATTGACTCAGGTGCATCCTTTCACTTCACTCCCCATAGAGATTGGTTCTACGAGTATGAGAAATATGATGGTGGTGATGTCTTCTTGGGGGATGACAGGAAGGATAGAATTGTTGGTTGTGAAAATATGAATTTGAAGCTACAAAGTGGAAGGATTAGAACACTTCTAGGTGTTCTGCATATTCTTGCATTAGCCATAAATCTGATTTCTGTAAGCAAGCTGGATGATGTAGGTGTAAAAACCTTGTTTGAGAAAGATCCATCCAAGATGGTTTGGGGAGCACTTGTATTATGCGAGGAGTTCAGATTGGAAATATGTACAAGTTGAAAGGTAGCACTATTATTGATGGGTGAAACAATTTTGTGGTTCCCGAAACTGGAGTAGAAAATCCAGTGGTCTCTGGAGAAAATACCATGTTATGTCATCAAAGGCTTAGACATATTGGAGAGAAGGGCCTTTGAAGAATTCATGGTAAAGGTATGGTAGAAGGTATGACTAATAGCTCTCTGGATTTTGATTTCTGTGAAAAATGTGTATATGAGAAGTAGAATCAGGTGAGTTTCCCCTCTGGTGGTAAGAGGGAGAAACAAATATTAGAGCTTGTGCACAGTGATGTGTTTGGACCTGTGAAGGTTCCATCACTAGGTAAGTCTGTGTACTATGTATCATTTATAGATGACTTCTCAAGGAATACATGGATATATTTCCTTAAGAATAAATATGAAGTCTTTGACAGGTTTAAAGAATTTAAGGGTCTGGTTGAAAACCAGACAAAGAAGAAGATAAGTGTGCTGAGGAAAGATAATGGTGGAGAGTTTTTCAAGAAGGAATTTGAAGAATTATGTAATAAGTGTGGTATAGAACAACAAAAGACGACTCCATTCACACTTGAGTAAAAAGGAGTTGTAGAAAGAATTAACAAGATGTTGATGGAAAGGGAAATAATCATGCTTAGTGGGGACGGGTTAGGACAAGAATTCTAGGCAGAGGCAACAGAGACTGCATTTTACCTGGGCAACAGATCACCTTCATCAACATTGGAGGATAAGACTCCACAAGAGGTATGGAATAGTAAGAAACCCTCTCTTTCACATCTGAGGATATTTGGATGTGATGCATATGTACATGTTCCAAAGGATAAAATAACAAAGTTGGATAGTAAATTTGAAAAGTGCATCTTTATTGGGTATAAGGATGGTTTAAAGGGTTATAATCTTCAGAACCCAATAACAAGGAAGGTTGTGTACAATCAAGATGTGGTGCTCAGAGAGGTGAAAGATGTTATTAAACATGAAATCCAACCAAAGGAACCTGAGAAGACAGAGTTTGAGCTTAAGGAGGAAGAATTAGACTCTACAACAGAAGAGGAATCAGAAGATGAAGAGCCACAAACTTCGATTGTGAGAAGATCAGTTCGAGAAAGAAGGCAACCACAAAGGTATAGTCCATCTCCTTTCTGTTCAAATTTTTCTTTATCTATTACTGATGATGATCCTAGAATTGTGAAGGAAGCAATAGATTCAGAGGATGGAAAACTCTAGAAAGAGACCATGGTTGATGAAATGGCGTCTTTGCACAAAAATAAGGCTTGGGATCTGGTGGAGTTGACTGTTGGAAGGAAACCCATTGGTAGAAAATGGGTGTTCAAGAAGAAGACAAATTCAAAAGGAAAGGTGGAGAAATACAAAGCTGGGTTAGTAGCAAAAGGTTATTCCCAGGTGTTTGGAATCAATTTCGGTTATATTTTTTCTCTTGTTGCAAGGTAAATTCTATTAGATTACTATTATCTGTTGTTGTTTCTTTTGATTTTGAGGTAGAACAGATGGATGTGAAGACAACATTTCTTCATGGGGATTTGGAAGAACATATCTACATGAAGCAACATGAAGGTTTTGCAGTGAAGGGTAAGAAAAAACTGGTATGCAAGTTAAAGAAGTCTCTGTATGGGTTAAAAAAGTCACCAAGGATGTGGTATCATAAATTTGATACATTAATACGGGGACTTAGCTTCACCAGAAGAAAAGCAGATCACTATGTGTACTTTAAATTAATTGGTGACCCTATTATTTATTTGGTCTTGTATGTGGATGATATGTTGCTGGTTGGAAATGACAGAAATTATCCAGGATTTGAAGACCCAATTGTCCTCCAAATTTTACATGAAATATCTTGGTGCTGCAAACTATATTTTGGGCATGGAAATTAAAATAGATCAGGAAAATAGGAAGCTCTGGTCAAACCAAAGGAAGTATGTTGAGACAATACTACAAATGTTTAATATGCAGGATAGCAAATCGGTGAAGGTTCCTATTCCTACAGGTGTAAATTTATCTGTTGAACAGTGTCCCAATACATAAGAAGAGGAAGAGGACATGTCCTGTGTTCCATATGTAAGTGCAGTCAATAGGCTGATGTATGCGATGGTCTGTACTAGACCAGACATTGCACATGTAATGGGAGTATTGAGCAGGTTTATGTCAAAACCAGGGAAGGAGCATTAGAAATCAGTGAAGGGGGTTTTCAAGTATTTGCATGGCACTAGTGATTATGGTTTGTGATACCAAGGAAGACCACGATTGGACAAAGTTTTGGATATTCATGTTTTGTTGATGCAGACTAGGCTAGAGATCTGGATCAAAAAAGATCTACAAGTGGGTATATGTTTAACTTATTTGGAGGTGTTGTTAGTTGAATGATAAGAAACAATCTGTAGTGGCACTATCAACTATAGAGGAAAAATACATGGCAGCCACTCATGTAAGCAAGGAAGCAGTCTCGATACAGAGGTTTTGTTCAAGTATGGGGTTAGTACAGGGAGCTATAAGAATAGATTGTGATAGCCAAAGTGCAATTTTCTTGGCAAAGAACCCTTCTTACCATTCAAAGACAAAGCACATTAATATTCAATATCACTTTGTAAGGGATATTATAGAACACAAAAAAGTGTTGCTGGTAAAGGTGGACACTTTGAAGAATATTACAAATGCATTGAAAACATCTGTGAGCTATGAGATGTTCTCTTGGTGTAGAGAAACAATGGGCATTACAAGGTTGGATAAATGACTAAGCTCTCCTGTTGAAAGAAAAAAACAAGTGGGAGAATGTTGGGTTGTGTTATATTCTTTCCATGACTAGCTTCCTTAGTTAACCAGGGGGTTAGAAGGGGGGTAGAGCCCCCCTTCATTGCACCAATTGTGTAGCTGGGGGGGTCATAGGGGGTTTGAGGAGGGCAGTTAGCCCCACTCTATAAGGTCCGGTGTAGCGCCCCAGGCAAATTTTTTTGTGGACCATATATTAGGTGGGGGGACCTACTTATGGTTTTTTGCATGGTTTTCGCACATGGTTTTAGGCACAATGGTTATCGGTCCATGGTATTTTATGCTTTGACATGTATGTATATGTATTGTAACATTGAAAGTAACATAATGAAAAACCAAGCTGGAAGTCCTGGTTTTGGGATCTAGGGGAAAATCTCTGTGTATATGTGTTTTATGTATTATGCTCTCGCATTATTTATTTTCTATGCTTTAGAATTCATATGCAGGTAATTTCTGTATGGGGTTAAAACCTACATCGTCAACCCATAATGTTTGCTCTACAAATTCCTTGAATGGGGATGGCTTAGCCTCTACAAGCTTACTGATCAGAGCCATGTATCCAGTGTACCGATCTTGATTTGAATTGGATCATTATATTGTTTTTAATCCATTTCAATGCATTTGGAGTGGAAAAAGTGGAAGAATTAGCTCATGGGACCGTTTTTATCGGTGGGACCTAGTTTGGTGAAACAGGGTCTAAAACCTTTTGGGAGAATTTGAGGTATCAAACAATGCTTTTTGGGTATATAAATTTTCCAATTTAGTGTGAAATATTTTCATGCTATTCTACACACATGGAAATTTCCATCGACACAAGAAGTGCGTCAATCAGAGTCAATATAAAAAAGTTATGCCACTTAGAATTTGACCTTCTTGTTTTCACACCTATAGTTCGGGAGGATGCCACGTCAGACCCCATTATTTATGGAAATGGGGATATCCATATTTTTGTGATGTAAAAGGCTCTAGAAGAGTCTATATTGTAACTCTAGTTAAGAGTTGATGTAGTCAAAATTAACCACTAGAAGGCTATTAGGTTATGTTATAACTGGGTTAGAAGGAGCAAGAGGCACTCCATTATTTCGAGAGAATTTTGTTCCATAGTTTAGCAAAGGCAGCCATGAGAGATAGGAGGTAGAGCACACGGAGAGGATTTGTGCACTGTAGCAACCCATGGGCAACATGTATTACTTCATTGTACCTACAACCATATTTCCAGACAAGGAAAGAGAGCGAAGTGATCTCACCTTCCAGCTGGGTTTTCTCCCAAAAGGGTTTCCTAGAGAGCATCTCTTGTGTCTTGTGTGTGCGTGCTTATTTTTTCATTCTATACTTTTATGCATAATTTACATTTGCATGCATACACTAATTATAGTTAAATCCACAAATCTTAAAGTTTAATAAATTGTAATAGTGTAGAATTTTCAAAGTTTTAATATAATATTATTAGATCTATTGTGATGAACTGTCGAGTGGAATATCCATGGAAGTTTACGGATCAGATCTAGTTACCTCTTTTTCCTACACTATGATGTGGGTGCTCCCACATTCTCTCTGACATCTCGCAATATTTTGTTAGCTTCCCTGGTTCATTTCCTTCCTTCTATGGATGTCTCTTCTTGAGTGGATGTCTCCACTCTCTAGTCCTCTGCTTGTGGCTTCTCCACAACTTCCTGAGGTTCTTCCTTTGGAGTTAAAATCTCTTTATCTGAATGCAACTAAAGCTTCCTCTCAAGGCAAAACCACATTGCGTCCTCCTCATAAAAATTCACATCCCTATGAACAACTATCATCTTGAGGGATGAAAAGTACACTCGATAGTTGTGAGGTGTTTCTGGGCACCCCACAAATATCCCCAACTTTGTTGTCGACTCTAGCTTTTTCCTTACTTCCTTTGAAACATGACAAAAAATTGATGATCCAAAGATCATGAAGTGTGACACATCTAGTTTCTTCCGTGAGAAAGCCTCCTCTGGTGTACTGCTATGTATAATTAATCAATCTATAATTAGGAATTAATCAGGCAAGGGCATGACCAAATATCATGCCCATTCATGAAGAGGCACCCAAGGTTGTATTTAAGCTTAGGGTCTCCTGCATTGTAATCATCAAGTCATTGATAATATACATATATATCATTTCTATTAAATGTTGAGTATTTTTACTCCATCTGGTATCAGAGCCAACAACGGTCCCAGTTTTTTGAAGAATCCATCATCCTTTCACTTCTACATTCCTCATCACCATTTTCCACACCATCTAGACTTGGCATATAACATTTTCTTCCTCTCTTGACTCCACCATCCCTCTCTGTTGTTCCCCCACCCTCGACTTCCACCATCGTGTTTCCCCGACCGTTCTTCCTGTCAACGTTATTCTACTCCCCACTTATCTATCACTACGATATCCTCCAATCACCGTCTCAGGTTTCCTGTCGTCTCCGTGTGATCACCGTCATTCACCATGAAACCATCATCACATCCACCATTGACATCCAACACCATCTAATTCGTATATTAAGTAATAAGTTATAAGGGGTTAGTTATCCAAAATCAATAGTTATCCACATTAAATATATAGTTATATAATAATATAAACTATAAAACAATTATATAATTTAATTAAAAAAAAGGTTTTTATAAAATAAATAAAAAATTAGGATCAAATTAAGAAAAAGAGTAAAACCAGATAAATATACTCCACCTCAGACCCGCTCGATGTCTTTATCAATGTCGATTTCCAATTTGAATAAAAAATTAATAGATCTTGAAGCTAAGGTGATTGGACAAGGTGAAAAGATCGAAGTGCTCCAAGGCACAATAAAGAGAGTAGAGAGTCATCTCGATCAAAACAAGTATGAATTTAAAAAGGATCAAATAGACCTTTCAATTAAGGTGGATAAAACAATGGTGATGTTGACTAGTATTTATGACAGGATAAAGATTACACCTGATCAAATACCTCTGAATAATTAGGCTACTCAACATCTCAATTGTTTAAATTCATCAGACTCATCAAACTCACATGAGACACCCGAGTCTCCAAAGACATCTTCCATGCCTAATCAAGAAATAGTAACAAAAATGTTCAAAATAGGTAGCTCTGGAATTCATACACAAATATTCCATTTTCAAATAAATACCCTTTCTTCACTCTGTTGATAGCTACATATCAATGAAGAGAAAAACTTGAGCTATCCAAATTTGACGGTAATGAAAAATGCAGCATTTCTTGGTTCAATAAAGTAGAATAATATTTCAATATTTATGGTATTGACAATGATGGCAAAACTATCAGGCATTCTTCTATGCAAATGGAAGGTGAAGCATATAATTGGTATATGTGGTGGATAAAGATGACACTTTCTATCAATTGGAGGAAATTCAAAAATGCGTTCTTTAAAAGTTTCCAAGTTTTCAAGGAAAAAGAGTTCTTCGCAAGACTCACCAAATTGCAACAAAAAGGATATGTGGATGAATACACTCGAGAATGGGAAAATTTGGATGCACGAGTACTTTGATTATTAGAAACTTGTTTGATTCAATCAAACATAATGAGACTTAAACCCTATATCTAGGCTGAACTTGAGCTTCATGACATCACTTTTATAGAGGTAGCCAGACAGAAGCAAAAAAGATGCTGAAAATAAGCACAAAAAAATGCAATGGCCGGAGGTTGAAAGAGTATATTCGAGACGAATATTTTCCCAAGCCACAAACATAGATAACACAAAATATGTTCCACCACATCTTCATGAAGGAGAAAAAACTAATGTGGAAATGAAAAGAATGAAAGAGGGAAAGTGCAAATGTTGTGGTGAAATATGAGACTCTAAACATAGGTGTGCTAAAGGAAAAGAGACAAAGAACCTTTATAAATGTGAAGCAACTAATGATTCACATAGTGATGAATTAGACGTAGAAGAAATCAAACATTTCCCAGAATTATCTCCAGAAATAGATGACGAGAGGATTCCATAATATCATTATTGGCTATGACAGGTATATCACAACCCCAGACTTAAAATTAAAAGGACATATCAAGAAGAACAATGTAATGGTTTTGATTGATACCGGTAGTACCCACAATTTTTTGGACTCAACCAAAGTAGAGAGACTCAACATTTTCACATTTCCCAATGCCTAACATGAAGGTTATGGTATTTGATGGTAAGAAAATTGAAAAGGTAGGAAAATGCCAAAATGTCAAATTGCATATTCAAGAATTTAATTTAGAATCTCTATTCTACATTGTACCATTAGGAGGAGTGGATGTGGTCTTATGTATCCAACGGCTACAAACCCTCGGTACTTACTCTACCAACCATAAAAATCAATTTATAAAATTTAAATGGGAAGGGAGAAAATAGAAGTTATATGGGTTTCAGCCACTTAAGAACCAAATTGTATCATCATCCCTGATGATGAAAATGTTTCAGAAGGGAGAAATAACTTATGTAGTGTAGTGTCATCAATTAGAAATTTTAACTTCAAATATGGTCAATGAAGAAGCACCAAAAGTCCAAGAGCTAATTCAAAAGCATGAAAAATTATTCCAAGACCTTTCGATGAAGATGCCTCCTAAAAGAGAAATTGAGCATACAATAGAAGTCAAAGCAAGATCAAATCCCATCAACATCAAACCATATCGATATCCACACCATCACTAAAATGAAATTGAGAGATTATTCCAAGATATTTTAAAATGTGGCATCATCACAAAAAGTAGAACTTTGTATGCTGCTCTAGTTGTATTGTTTCGAAATAAAGATGGATCATTTAGATTATGCATCGATTATCGAGAACTAAACAAAATAACAATTAAAAAACAAGTTGCCAATTCCTTTTATCAATGAAATGTTGGATAAAATACATGGCACTAAATACTTCTCAAAATTGGACCTAAGGTCAGGATATTACCAAATCAGGATAAGATTGGAAGGCGTAGAAAAAACCGCGTTCCGAACACATGAAGGTCATTACAAGTTTAAAGTAATGCCTTTTGTTTTAACCAATGCATCGACAACATTCCAAGCTACTATGAATGAGCTATTTCATCCATATCTAAGGAAGTTTTTGTTAGTATTCTTTGATGACATTCTAATTTATAACATGGAAGGAGCACTTACAACATTTGAAACTAGTTCTTACTACATTAGAAAAACATCTATTCTATGCCAAGAAGTCCAAATGCACTTTTGGGAATGAAGAAGTAGAATATATTGGGAATATAATATCCAAGGAAGGAGTAAATTTTTTTCCTTATAAGATCAAGGTATAAGGGAATGTCATAAACCAATTAATGTCTCCAAGTTAAGAGGATTCATAGGATTCACTGGGTATTATCGAAGATTTATTAAAAAATATGGCCATATAGCCACACCCCTATCAGATTTTTGAAAGAAGAACTCATTTTGATGGAATGATGAATCAAAAAAGTGTTTTGAAGACTTGAAGGAAGTTAAGTCTAATTCCCCTGTATTGGCCACTCTAGACTTATCAAAACCATTTATAATTGAATGTAATGCTTTAGGTTTTGGCATAGGAGCAATACTAATGCAGGATGGTCACCCAATCACGTTTGAAACTAGGAAGCTCAATAAGAAAGAACGTATCAAATCCACATACAACAACGAAATTATTTCTATTATGCACACATTAGCCAAATGGAGAAAATATCCCTTGGGAAGTAAGCTCTTAATACGAACAGATCATAATAGTCTTGAGCATCTCCTTCAGCAAAAAATGCTATCTACAAAACAACAAAAATTAATAGAAAAAAATACTACCTTTGACATGGATATATTACATAAGAAAGGAAAAGATAACATAGTAGATGATGCTTTGTCGAGAAAAGATGAAGAACCATCATTACTTGCATTTTTAGTCATTGTTCCCGAATGGCTTAATGAGATTCAAAGTGGATATGAAAAGACCCCGAAACAAGTGCTATAATCAATAATCTTCCTCAGAATTCAAAATTTTAATGGAAGAACAATATTCTATGGTACAAGGGATGAATTTATCTGAATATAGATTCCAATTTTAAAGCCAAGATTCTCAAAGAGTCACATGATTCATTGTCAACTGGACATGTAGGATTCTTTAAAACCTACTATAATGCATGCTAGTCATTCTTTTGGAAGGGAATGAGAAATGATATTCAAAAATATGTAGCAGAATGAGATAAATGTTAGAGGAATAAAAATGAAAGTATTATGACACCTAGACTACTTCATCCCTTAAACATTCCGAATCAGAAATGGGGGGAAATATCAATAGAATTTATTGAAGGTTTACATGTGCCTGATGGTAAGGATATAATTATTGTAGTAGTCAACAGACTCACCAAGTATGCTCACTTTATTGCAATGAAGAAATCAGACTCAAAAAAACAAATCCCTAAGATATTTTGCAAATTTTTTTACAAATTACATGGATTTCCCAAGATCATTTTAAGCAATAGAGATGATAAATTTAAGGGTAATTTTTGGAAGGAATTCTTGAAACATATAGGAACCTACCTCAACATGAGTTCAAATTACCATCCTCAAATGGATGGCAAAACAGAGGTTATCAATAAATTTTTAGAAGCCTACTTACATTGTTATACATCAAACAAACAAAATAAGTGGGTTTAGTGGTTACATCTTGCTGAATGGTGGTATAATTCTACTTACCACACATCAGTGAAAATTAATCCATTTCAAGCTCTGTATGGTTACAAACCTTCGAAATGGAAGGAATTTTCTATCATCAAGACTAAGTTTCCAAGCATTAAAAAACAGTTAGAAGAAACTCAAAAAGTCGTCCAAACTCTTAAAGAAAATAAACTTAACGCAAGAAACCTATGAAGTAACAAGCTGATTGAAATAGAACGGAGAGGGAATTTGAAGTTGGAGAATGGGTATTTTTTAAAATTCAACCTTACAAGAAGTTATCCTTAAAATAGAAGGGAAAAAACAAATTGGCACCAAAGTTTTATGGACCATGCCTGATCGACAAAAAAACAGCTAACTAGCATATCGTTTAAGCCTTCCTGATAAAAGTTGTGTTCACAATGTTTTCCACATGTCTTGCCTTAAAAAATAACTTGGTGGACATAAATCAACACAAACAATGCTTCCGACTTTAGATGACGAAGGAAGGGTCATTCTAGAACCAGAAGGTATCATCTTCATCAGGGAAAACAAGCTACGATCACAAGTAATCAAAGAATACCTAATCAAGTGGAAGGACTTACTAGAAGAAGAAGCTTCTTGGGAGATATAATTGTTTCATCAAAAACATTTGTCGTTATATGCTTTGAGGACAAAGCATCTTTTCAAGAGGGAGGCAATGTTATTTATAATTAATTTATTTAATATTAGGAATTAATTAGGCAAGGGCATGACCAAAGATCATGCCCATTCATCAAGAGGCACCCAAGGTTGTATTTAAGCCAGGGGTCTCCTACATTGTAATCATCATTTCAATAATATTATAAATATATATCGTTTATGTTAAATGTTAAGTATTTCTTAATCCATCTGGTATCAGAGCCAACCATGCTCCCAGTTCATTGAACACTCCACCATCCGTGCACTTTTGCATTCCTCATCATCACTATCCACACCATCAAGACTTCGCATATAACATTTACTATTTGTCTCGACTCTACTATCCCTCTTCACTGTGCCCCCGCCCTCAACTTTCGCCATCGTGTTTCCCCAACTGTGTGTTTTTTTCAACATTCTAAAACACACCACTTCGTTTTCATTATGCTTAATCCACCAGTCATCGTCTCAACATTTCTTCTGCTCCCCACTTCGTTCTCATTATGATATCCTACAGTCACCGTCTCAGGTTTCCTTTCATCACTGTGTGACCGCTATCATTCATCGTGACACCATCACCACATCCACCATCGATGTCCAGCATGATCCAATTTGTATATTAAGTAATAATTTATAAGGGGTATATCGTTAGTTATCCAAAATCAATAGCTATCCACATTAATTATATAATAATATCATTATAATATAATTAAGTTATATAATAATATCATTATAATTTAATTAAAAAAAATAGGATCAAATTAAGAATACAAGTAAAACTGGATAAATATACTCCAACTCAGACCTGCTCAATGTCTTCATTAATGTTGGTGGTCGATTTCAATAAAAAATTGATAGATCTTGAGGCTAAGTTGATCGAACATGGCGAAAATATTTAAGTGATCCATGTCACAAGAGAATAGAGAGTTAGCTCAAGAAGAACAAGAATGAATTTAAAAAGGATCAGACAAACCTTTCAATTAAGGTGGATCAAGCAATGGTGATGTTGACTTGTATTTATGATAGGATGAAGATTATTTTTGTAATTTGTGGCATGACCAGGGGTTGGGGCTCACCGCCCGACCCCTCCTCCCAATGTGTAAAACCATATTAATTCAAATATAACTTTAGGTGTATAGGGGTTAAGAAACAAAGTTGGGTGTGATGATACAACTTGGATTTTGTATGTGGCAAGTCATGTGATCGATCCTTGGCAATGATGCAGGGCTTGGCCTGCATATCCAGGATCTTTCCTCCACTTATGTGTATAGAGCATGCATCTCAATTAATTGTTAATAGCGAAAGTTATCTTTCTGTTTAGGGTTATGAAACCATTTCATATACACTATGATCTTCTAGCTTTCATATGTGGTTCTCACTGCACCTTGCAATTAAATTCAAATCACTCTCTCTCTGGAGTCTCGATTCAGTTAACAAGGAAAATCTGCCGGTTTGGAGCTATATGCCACTGTCCATCCACGGCCTTAACACACCTGAAACTCATTCAAAACCACATTAAAATGCGCAATTCTCAAAATATCAGAGCTCCTGCTTTGAGTTGGATTGCTTTTGCATCCTTCAAAACTCCAGTTCGAATCTCAGGCCCCTTGGTATCAAACAGCACACATTATCTGCATATTACAACATTATCTGCGTATTCTAAAACATGTGAACCGTGAGAGAAGTTGAATTGGCAATATTGAATCAGTGGGGAGTTTGACCATAGACGGAGCGAAGCACAAATGCCGAGGGTCCGTGGAGATGGTTGAGAGTGTGGTACAAAAAGAACTAAAAGCTGGTTGTGATTATGGCGGCGATGGCTATGAACACTATAACCAATGCATACTCCTTCGATGTCAGTCTATGTGGGGAACCCGTCACAATAAGAATTCCATCACACTTTTCTGCGCAACCAAACTATGAAACGCAGCGATCTAATTCGGGGTTTGATCAGACAAAGCAAAGAATTGACATATGTAAAAGTTCACGCTTCCAGCGCTGGTGAATACGGAGGTACTCGACCAGGTTGTCTTCACGGTTTTTACGAATACTGCCTACTGTTCCTTGCACAAAACACAGTAGAAATGACGGTGATAGAGAACATGCCTCAGGTTCCAGCAGCGATTTTACGAAATTGATTTTAATACGACCTCTAATGACTTATGCCACGACTCACTTGAGAGCATTTGGCGTCCACCAGATTTTTATGAGACTGACCTTTGAAAATCTTAAACTCGGCATTCACAAGTGGAAAGAACTCACAATTTCTGAACAAAAGACTCATCCCATTACCATCTCTGATAAAGATTAAAAGTTATGAAATTCAAGACAATACTGATGCACACAAAATCACTGAATTAATTAAGAAATAAAATATTTACAAGAGAGATCATGGCCTATTCATGGCCTCTCATTCTTCATCTTCACTCTCACTCCCCCTCTCTCTCTGATCCTCAATGTCTTTGAGGCTACCTTATTTATAAAACATAGCATGACTAAAAATCCTAAAATCACTCAACTAAAACTCTAACTCTACATGCAAGGCATACATATGGCAAAAGCATCTCCTCAGCTTTATTTCCGTCTTTTTCCCTGTTTTAAGACCAAGAAAAGCCCCCTTATCCATAATGATCCATATTCACTGCTTTATGCCTAAAAACACTCCCTATTTTATTAAAAATAACAAAATACTTAAAATTATTACACCCCCCTTTTTATTCCATATTTAGAGGTGAAGAGGGTCTTGATGCTCCTGCATCAGGCAAGGCCTTCGAGACTTCAAACAAAAGTTTGACCAATGTGGAGGCACCATGTGGTTGTTGGAAATAATACTGAGAGGGGGGGTGAATCAGTATTATCAGATCAGATAAAACTTTTCAATTTCATACTCAGATTCATATACGCTACTTCAATGAAGTGAACCAGCGTATACAC
>APFE031706642.1:8301-69652 GCA_000404065.3 Pinus taeda
ATAGGTTTTCCTAGAGATTTAGATCTCCCTCTAGATTTAGATCTCCCACTCGATGACTTATTTTTGTTTCTGTTCTGGGACCATCCTCATACAGACAATGCATCACCATTCTGGTTGTCCATATTTTTCCACCTCATCTCCTCCGTCAGCAAGGCTGACACTATTTCATCAAACTGCAAAGCAGTTGCATTGCTACCTATTGTAATAACCAGACTATCCCACAAATCTGGTAGAGAACACAACATACTGATGCACTTATCTTCATCTGAAATTTTCATATCAACAGATGATAACTGACTTACCACAGTATTAAACGCATTCAGATGCTTTTTCACCGAGTCTCCATCTTTCATCCTCAGGTTATACAACTTTTTCCACTCGAAAAGTTTATTCACTAGAGACTTAGATTGGTACAAAGTCCCTAACATGTCCCACAGAGCCTTCGTCGTAGCTTACCCTGATACATTCAAAAATACTGAATCCGACACACACAATCGTATTGTGCTCTTTGCCTCCAAATTCAACTTCTTCCATTCTTCATCGGTCACTCCCATTGGTTTAGTACCTGGATCTACCACGATCCAATGATCTTTATCCACCAATAGATCCTCCATCTTGAGTTTCCACGACTCAAACTCTAACCATTGAACTTCTCAATCTCTAACTTTCCATTGCTCGCCATCTTCTTTCACCACCAAAATCAATCTCCCAGATCTCCCACTGAACAGGGTCTACCACAGGTTTGAGCGAAACCCCTCAGCAACAAAGGTGTCCCGTTGGAGCTAAAATAGCTCTAATACCAAATGTAGGTTTTAACCCTGTACAGAAATTACCTGCATACAAATTCTAAAACAAAGAAAATAAACAATGCGAGAGTATAACATATAAAACACATATGCATAGAGATTTTCCCCTGGATCCCAAAACCGGGACTACCAGCTTGATTTTTCATTATGTTCCTTTCAATGTTACAATACATATTTATACATACCGAAGCATCCAATACCATGGACCAAAAACCATCGCGTCCAAAACCATGGACCGAAAACCATAGGTAGGTTCACCCAACCTAATATGGGGTCCAAAAAGAATTTCCCGGGGCACTGCCCCGGACCCCGTAGAGGGGGCCTACCCGCCCCCCTCAAACCCACCGGACAAGCGGGGCTGCCGCGCCCCCTGTGACCCCCCCACTGCGCAATCGGCGCAACAAAGGGGGGGCTCTGCCTCCCCTCTAACCCCCCGGTTCACTACATAGGTTAGTCATGGAAAGAATATAACACAACCCAACAATATCGAATATATATATTTATATTTATAAGATATCTTATAGTTCTTCTTTTTGTATTGTATTAAAGAAACTTTGACTTGAAATCTCTCCTCGAGGTCGATGCACAGATAAATGTTCTATACTTGATAAATATTGGTTTAGCATCTTTTATTTTAGTTATCCATTATCTTTTTTCTTTATCAATGTTCGATGTAATTTCTATGTATTGGTTATATTTACAGTTATTTCATGCAACATAAATGTAAGGATATGAAACTACTCCTATATATTATCTATATATATAATATATATAATTATATATATATATATATATATATATATATATATATATTATATATATATATTATTAGTCTAGAGACAATTTTGGTTACTTGTAATGGAAAATCACTAACAGTTCTTCACGTTCTAATCCCTCCGAGCCTCAGACCAACTCTACAATCCATGATGGTGTTAGCTACTCTTGGGAATTCAATAGTCCAACTTGCTCATAAAACCTCAAAATTTAACATAGTAGTTAATAATTATACTTGAACCCTTTTTTTCCACTAACAAGCAATGATATTTTGGAGAAATGTATTCTATAATTCAAACTGTAGTTTTAAATTTTTTTATTTGTTCTTGTTTCAAACCTAACATAAAAGTATCCCTATATGCACATATTTTCCTAATTTTTAACTTCACTTGTAAACTTTCTCTTACATTTGAACCCTATTTTCTATCTCATGTGTTCCTGGAATCACAAATTTACTCTAGAAAATACATCTATCTAATTATCAATTAAGTCCAAAACCTGTAATTAATATCTCAAAGAAAACATAGTCACAATTTATATAGCTTGCGTAGCTAATTCAAAGACTAAATACAGAATTTTTTCCTTTCAGAGATATTCCATAGATATGCAGATGCATCCCAACCATGTACTGACTTATAGAACAAGCTACCTTTGATCTCTTCCTCTAACTATATGGTAAAACTAGTAATATTATTGAATTATTTTCCTCCACTCTCTATGCAACGTCCTACAAACCCTTCCTTGGGTTTACTAGTCATTATTTCCCATTGGTAAGGGTTATCTAGATATTGTATTTATCTCCCACTATATCTTGATTAGATCCAACCACATAGCATTCCTCTCCAATCCTTTAATTATCAAATATGGTCTATAGTTTTTATCTCAACAATTATTATTATTATTATTATTATTTTCTTTAAAACACTCAAGTCCCCCTAAGAGAATTAAAAGACAGAAGGAGGATATTTTTCTATTTTCCTTTGTCATTTTATTACCTCTTTAGGAATAACTACTTCAATTGTTTTCCCTTGATAGTTAGAGATTAATCTCTCATGTTAACCTCTTAACATATTTCTAAGAGGATTATTATTCTAGCATAAATTCTCATTCATTAATATTTTCTTATCTAATAAAATAAAAGTAAAAATAATATTCCAACACATGTCTTTTTAATTTATCAAAATAAATTAAAAACCACAAAATAAGTCTTTCCATCGCTATTACACTAATATGGATGAAGAGTTGAAATGGATTATTGACCAATATTGATTGTATTATTATTCCCTCACTTTGCCTATGAGGTAAGTCTTCTACTCTAGTCCAGTGGTAGCTCCTCTAAGGCCTTTGTGTTTTAGGAAGGACATTGCGAGGGGGGTTTTAATTGAAGTGGCATGTCCATGATATTCCGTATTTACCACTTTCCATATTTCCCATTATTGCATCTCCATTCTTCAGGTTGGTGGTAATTTCTCATGGGAATTGGCTACTTTAGATCCTCATCCTTGAGCCTAAGCCAAGAAACAATTATCTGGAGGTTGTTGCAACTAAAATAATATAAAATCCTAAGGAAATCCATACTGAAAGAAAAGGATAAAATTAAAAATATGTCTATGAAAATTTATTAGTGTGTGGGGAAAATCCTTGCATGATATATACTCCCCTCATTAGCCATCACCTAGTACCTCAAGCACATGATGCTCCATATATAAAAGGGACTCTTGTATTTTCCCAACTATGGTGAGTGATAAAATAACTCATCATTAAGGGGTATTAAAATGTGAAATCTCAAAAGAAAGCTTGGGCTCTTGAGCCATGCACTCGAAACTGAAGAAAATCATAAAGAAGTAATAGGAAAACTAGACAGTGAACAAAAGAGGCTAGGGTAAGAGTTAACACATGCCTTCATTATTTATCCCTCCTTACATTAATGAACTTAGGATGTTGGACAACCATTAGCTAGCCATTTGGTTATGGCATATTTCCTCGAATTCATTCCCACTTTGTTGTCACCATTTCACACACACCCATGGATTCATGGATTATTGTGGGACCTATCATTTCCCATTGGTTGATGGAAACAAATAATACAATTATCATGCTAGCTATCCTAAAATAAAGAGGTGACTTATTTAGAAGACTCTATCTAGTTAGATACTTGAAGGTGAAATCTGTGTGAATTATTATTGTGCCGTAAACATTAATTATGGTCCACTATGATTCATATATGTTTATTACTTCAAATTATTATTAATTTTCACTTGATATTGAGACGGTTTAATTAGGTTATTTCATCACAAGAACAATGATTACACTACTTTCTCATCAACATTGAAAATGCCAGTTTACTCATTCGAAAGAGAGAATATGATCTCATTGATGCATTATTGCCTATCGAAAGTATATACCTGGACTAATTTATGATCCCATGTTTTTGCTTGACATTGTAAGGTACCCATAAATGTTAAAATGTTGATCCAATGAAACTTGGTATTTTCGATATTGATAATGTGCCTAGGGGACTGTTGAAGGCTCGAAATTCTTTGCCTCAACATAAGGAAAAACAACTTGCTCGAGAATCTAGGGAAACTCCTTTTCTGTTTGGAATGGTGACTCTAAATGGGTTTATTAGGACCAATTTCCCTTAATAAAATATATAGAAATGAATAAGATATATAAGTGTGGGGATGATTATGTAAATGAAACTAAGAAATAAGAATAAATACACTTAAAATATCTATTCGAGGAAAACTTTCTATGTATGTGTGAATTTAGAAAGATCTCGCTTTAAACATGAAAATATAGATCATCAAATCCTTTGTGAGTTTAAAAAGAATAAATATAACTAACTTAATTAAATAGTTAATTAAATTAGTTGTTGAAACAGATTGCACATATAAGATCTCGTTGCTCATGCATATACTTGAAAGATTTCAATTAAACACATCAATAGTGATAATGCTTATTTGCTTGCAAAAACATATATGATAAACACAGTTAAAATGACCATTTAACTCATAAACACATTATTAATACATAGATAGTAGTACTCGATATATGTCAACTTTGCTCATAAGTAAAACAATAATGGTTCCACTTTCTTTTAAGGCTTCTTCAAGTTACAGTAATGAAAACCAAAATATTTCTTCTCAAACTTAAGAACTCCTTTATTCTAATTAATGAATGTGATTATACTCTAATGAAAATAAAAGTATAGAAAAGTAGCATAGAAGACTGAAGTGGTTTTAACAAACTAGACTTAAAGTAAAGTGAAATAAAATAATAGATTGTAGTTGTAACAACTTGACTATGACCGAGATGAAGGATACTCTCTCGTATGTTGCCTAAGTTCAAAAGTATCCATCATTCGATTTAATTTAGGTGGATGGTGAGGTTTTGTGCAAATTTGTTCAATGAATAGCACAATGTGGAGTTCTGGAATCATATGAATGGTAGTGTTGGAGAGACACCTCAATATTAGCCACTGATTATGCGGTTTCACTAGGAAATGCGATGAGGTTGTGTGCACATATGTTCAATGAGTAACACAGCGTGGAGTGCTGGAAGCATATGAATGGTAGTGTTGAAGAGACACCTAAACATTATTCAATGACTATGTGATTTCACTAGGAAATTCCAATGGAATTCTAAGTCTACCTTTGACAAATTCTTGATTTTGTCAGCCTTCTTTTTTAACGATTCCTGTGATGCTTTAGTCAACAATTTAGCATCGGAAAAAATTTCCTCTGGGTAGTCTGAATTTAGGTTAACCTGTAACAAATTATCTCTAATTGATTTAGTGAGATTGTTGGAAATATCTCTAGCACTGAAGGTTTCCATTTATTCATATTTGAGTTTTATTTCACATCCTTGGAAGACAATCTCCTTCTGTGACTCTTCAATCTCAGGGATATCAATTCACCTTCCCTTAGTACTATCTTGTTGGTCAATATAATAAAAAATATTCTCCTCAACTTCCCTATACACTGTACTATGTCCTCAGATCGGACAATTGATTCACGAGGGAATCACTTCATTGACACAAGTCTTGGATAATGGCTAATTTATGATAGAAACCCACTTGTTGCTAAGAAAGGAGATTGTTTAGATATTTTCTTCCTTCTTGAATTCGGCTATATCAGGATTTACCCTTAACTTCTCAATATTTTGTTGAAGTTCCTGGATCTGAGTGTCCCTGCTTCTTATATCATATTCATGTTGAATCTTTAAGTAATTGAAGTTATTCTGTATTTTTGTAAGATGTTCTTTCCATTGTCGAGAAATTACTTGTTTCTCATTATCCAAACCTTGTTCTAGCTCCCTAATGCTTTCATATTTATCTATTACGAGTTCTTGCACTTCAGAGGCTTCATTAATAGTGGCACTAGAATATGCTTCTGGGAATTGTGAAAGTCTTCCAAGATCCTCAGCAAAATTATCTTGAGCATCCTTCTAGATTACCTCAAAGGAAGCATTACTAGTGACGAAGGCCTCAGTTTGTTCAATTCTCTATCCTTTTATCTCTTTACTAACCACACCTTTATGTTTATGACTGTAAAACACATCATGAGGAAGAATCTCCTCAATCTTTGAAACGAGCTTAGAGGTCGAGAATACCAGGATGATTTCCAAATCATCAGTTTCCATAGCTTTATCGGAAGCCTCAATAGTAAGTGAGATATTCTCTGTCACTCTAGGAGTCTATGTGATTTTCATTTGGAATGGAGTTTTCAGAATCTTAGGAAATGTTTCTTTAGTAAATTGTTGCCAAATTTCATCTAGATTTGTGTCTATTTCTTCTGCCTATGAGGATGAAGAATAGATGTCTCTTTTGTCTAAGATAAATTAGGCACATGTGAAGTACTAGCTAAAACTTTATCCTGATCTGTATTTTGTTGATGAATTCTCAATTAATCCAAACGTATGTGAATTGTCCTTTTCTCCCTATACTGCTTAAACTGAATTAATTATTGAGGACTTTATTGTGTTGTTGCATGTTTCTTAACAAATTGATTAAAATAGGTCATCAGATCTATCTGTCTAGTTTGTGAATCTTGAGCTTAGCTTACATAGTAACATTCTTTGTTGTATCATTAGGATCATATGGTCTATTTGGCAGGATGGTGAAATTTGGACACTGAATTTCTTTCATCTCAACTGTAGCATGCTTGAAATTATCAAGATCATAGACACCACATTGAATAGGAAAGGTAGGCCACACTGTCTTTTTATTATCTTTCATGACTTTTGAAAGGCCATTCCCTATAGGCTCGTAGGTTATCTCTCATTCTAGGAGTTTATCAAGAACATAAAGGGGAAACACATGAAGGTTTCCAAAGCTGCTAAAGATCTAGATATAAGTGAAGGAAAACTCTCAAAACCATCTTGTAGGATCCATATATAAGTGAAAGTCTAGGAGCTCTCTCATTATAAACACTTTGGTGTATAAGTAACATAACCCCATGGAAAATCTTATAGAGATGACGTTGGTAGGTGGATTCCCATACCATGTTACCATAGATATGGATAGAAATAGGGAATTCTATCTTCCATTTCCATTACAGAGATGCAAAATCAGAAGTGAAACAAATAATATCCATAATATAGCCACTCATGTAGAAAGGGGAAACAATGTTCTCATAAAAAGTACATTTTTTCCTATAATTGAGGATTTGGGTACTTATAGTATCAGAAAATATGGTTCCCCAATCCATAACATATCCATTAGAAGAATCATGAATTAAGGGTACCCATTGGTCTGAGAATTTCTCATTATTAGCATAACCGAACATTCTACACATCATAGTAGCTATATAACAATGTGGTCCGGCAATGGAAGAAATTGCATACATACCCTTTTCCTCACAATTGTGTTTATTGGAATCCCTTCTCCATACTTTAATATCCTCAAACATATCCTCATTTTATTTCATGAATTTCTCTAAAAATGCTTATCACCATTTTTCTGGTGTTGCGGTAGTTGATACATCTTGCTGAAGTCACCGCTAGTGAATTACCCAATGACTTTGTTCCTCTTAGTCATGAAATTTTTTTCTCCAAAGTTTTGATATGAGTAGGGGAAATTTTATTGGGGATAAGAGAATTGGCAATATTGGAGATCAATGATATGAGAATATCAGAGTATCAACGTTGTACGAATATTGCAGTATCGACGATATTGTATATCAGAGGATGGGTGAAAAGCGATATCGGAGGATCGAGGGATTGCGATATCAGAGCTCATAGATATGAGTTTCACATTAACAACTTTGATATTCGAAAGCTCTAATAATGCTACCTGGTAGTTTTGTGGGGGCAAGTCTTATTATTATACTCACAAAGGAACGCTTTATCACTTTTAGACTTTAAAATATTTGAAAACTCTATTTGGGGAGAGTTTTATCACAACTTTTCTTATGGGGACATGCTACAATATTTAAAATATCCCAATAAAGTTCTGTCAATAATAGATTTTAAATCAAATTTAATATTTGTGAATATGTCTTATGAGCCTAAGCTCCAATGTCAAGTCTTTGATAAGGGAGATTTCTCATTTAGTCAAGTTTTTTTGGAAAAATAAAAACAATATTGACTTATTTTATTAACACCAAAGGATTTTTATACTGTTTTCAAAAGGGTCTCCATTATTTATTAGTTCTACTATTAAGCTTAATGGGGGCTTCTTGAGTAGTACAACAATTGGTGACATATTGGGCAAAATAGTTATCTTCGTTAAAAATAAATGAAGTTTTAAACTATTAAATCAAAAGACCAAGAAATATAAAAATACTTGAAGTTTTGATTGATAAAGATTACTCTGAATAAAAGAACTCAACATTTTGAGAATTATCTCATAACCTGTTTATTGATGAAAATCTTTATTACCTTTGTTAGTCATTTAATCAATTATAAAGATAAATTTAAGGACTATAGAAGCTTAGATTTTAAGATAGATCTTTTGTCACTAGTAGGAACATTGCTGCCAACAGACATCCATAGCCTCGAAAGGGTTACCATTTAACCAAAGATATACCAGTATCCCATCCACTTATAGCAATATTCTTAGAGGTATTTAATCCTTTCTTTTATAATTTTATTTTTTCAAAATTTACTTGAAATCCATTGTCCTGGCTTGGTAACCAAATTATGACAATGCCATTTACAGGTTATAATGATATTGAACAAGCCGGATTGTGATGAAACCTCTTGCCTTAGAGTTATATAACCAAAAGCCATTACCTTGGTTTGGTGACCAGTGTTGATAATGTCAATATCATTGGTTTCCCATAGTCATGGTAAGTCGACTAATGTTGAGACCTCTTATCCTTCAACTTGGATATATTTTTGAATTACACTCTAAAAATCATAAAATTAGTGGGTGGGGAGGTATATTCCCTCCTTAAGAGTAATGGATGATAACTGTAGCGAAAAGATGCTAAAACTTCAAAATAGCCTTTATTTTTTAAAGAAAACCTTTTCATGACAAATCATAGGATAACCAAATTTTATAAAGTTTTCAAGTTATGAGACATCTACAATTTAATGGATATAAAGATTTCAGAGCTTTGTAATAGATGCAATACTAAACTTCAATGTTTTAATTGGATTTCTAAGATCTCTTCTTTAATTATTCAACTTTCAGGTAAATGATGAGAGACCCCAATGTGAAGGCAAAGGTGGATAAACTAACATTAACAAAGCTACAAAAACCGATATATACATGTGATTATTTACATATTTACAAGAGGATAGGTATCCTTAAGAGAAATATTTTTTAAAAACAAGCCCATTAATGGGAAGAGAATCCCTCTCTCCCTATAAATCTTCGAGGATAAAGGTTGATGAGACTAGTTTCTCAACGATCTCAAATGGGCCTAGGCATAACTTCTAGAACTTTGTGTGTTTTATTTTTTCTATGTGAGATTTGTCCCATTTTAGAACTAGATCAATGAACTTGTTATTAATAATTTTAGAAAAAAATGTTATTAAATGAACTTGTATCAAATGAATATTTAACAAATTGTTGATGATGGGCGTGAGATTGTCTAGCTTTATCCCTCTCTTCCTCTAGCTTAATAATTTTGGGCATTCTTAATCGTAGAGAAGAAGAAGGCTTTTCTTCAATGGACTGCACTAGGGCTAGTGATGGAACCACCAGATTAGAAGGTAGAATAACTTATTTTTCCATACACTAATTGAAAAGGAGAAGTGCCTATAGAGACCCTTCGTATGATTTTGGTGGCCCATAAAGCAAAAACTAGAGCTTGTGCCAATTTATTTGATTTTGGTCAACTATTCCTTTGGTTATTCTAATGAGGTTTTATTAGTAGACTCTATTAAGCCTTTCCCTTGAGGGTAATAATTTGCAGAAAAATTAAGTTTAAAACCTATTTTAACATAAAATTTAGTAATGGTATTTCCTGAAAAATAAGATGCATTATCAAAAATAAGGGCATTGGGAAGACTAAACCTGGTAACAATAAATTAATCAATAAAATCAACAATGTTTTAAGAACTTTCCATCTTTAGGGGTATTTCTTCCACCCATTTGGTGAAATAGTCCGTAGCAGTCAAGATGTATTTATGTTGCTTGGAAGAGTTAGGAACAATATCACATATTATATCTAGTCCCCATTGCTTGAAAGTTTTCTCAATGTTAACTAGTTGCAAAGGTAAGGTTGGTTTCTTCTGTCTCCCTGAAGTAGTTTCACAAACTTTACATTTTATGACATAAGCATGAGTGTCCCTGAATAAAGTCGACCAATAGCATTCAGCATCTAGAATCTTATGAGAAGTGGTGTCTTCATGATAGTGTCCACCATTGGTTCCATCATTTAGCTCTTACAAGACCTTTTTTGCTTCTGATATTTCTAGACATCGTAGAAAAACAAAATCATAATTCTTCCTGAATAAGACATCATTGACTAGTTGATATTGAACAACTTTAAGTCTCGGAGCTCTTTTCTTTTTGTAATTGAGTTCGATTTGACCATAAGCATTTTTAAAATAAAAAATTAGATCATCATATTGAGATTCAGTGTCAATGGGGTATACCTCTGTGATTTTAACATTATCACCTGAATTTTCATCAATTGAAATGTCATAAGTTGCAGTTATCAATATATGAAATCCTTGAACTCTTACTATTTTAGCTAGTTTGATATGTAGGTCATATTCTTGCAGCGTAGTAACCTGATTTTCTCTTTTCTTTCCTAATTATTTATGGATAAGAAATTGTCTAACTACAGGGAAAGGAACAATTACTTTTGCATGTGTTTTTAGGAGGAAAGGACTCAAATGGCTTTTGGACTTAAATACTGCAAAGGCTTGCTTCTAAACCTTTGAATAATTTAGCTCAGGTCCCTCTAGATTGGAACTAAATAAGGAAATTGGAGCTTCAATTTGTTGTTCATTAGGTTGAGTCAAAACTGCTGCATAGGAATGCTCAGAAGAAAAATTATAAATAAAAAATTGTTTGGTAAAATTAGGGGTTAATAATGAAGGGACATGAATGATTTCATATCTTGTTGACTCAAATCCTTGTCTTTCAATCAACCCCCATTTGAAAACTGACTTCTTCTTAATCATAGATTGTAAGGGAAGTACAATTTGAGAGAAGTCTAGAACAAATCCTTTAACAAAATTAATATACCTAAGAAAGAACTACATGGATTTTTTGTTGTGTGGTAAGGGGATTTTAGATATCACCTTGATTCTCTATGGACCTATGTAGATTCCTTCTCTAGACACTATCAGGCCTAGCAGTTTTGCTTCATTAAGAGGAAAAAATGACTTTTAGGATCTAGGGAGATTCCAAACTTTCTACATCTTTCAAAGATATGTTTTAAATCATGTAAATGGTTGCCTCTTTGTTTTGAGTAAATTGTAATTTCATATAGATACACTACAACTATCTTATTGATAAAACCTCTGAAAGAAATATCCATATCTCTTTGGAAAGTGGCTCCAGCATTAAGCAGTCCGAAAAGGAATTTTTTTATAAGCATAGGTCCCCCACTTAGTCTTGAATGTGGTTATTTTTTAATAAGCATAGGTACCCCACTTAGTCTTGAATGTGGTTTTCCATCTATCATCTAGATGTATAAGAATATGTTTGTAACCTAAAAAACCATCTAAGAAAGACATTATTTCAGAATGAGCAATAGATTGTAAAATTTGTTCCATTGGAGGTAAAGGAAAATTATCTTTTTCACAGGCTATGTTTAAATTTCTAAAATCTATAGAAATATTAATATCTCCATTTTTCTTTCTAATTGGAACAAGGTTTGAGACCCACTTGGAATATCTGACTGGAAAACTGATTTTAGCTTAAAGAAGATTATTGAGTTTAGTTTTAATCTAAGCCTCCAAGTTAGGGTGAAATTTCTTCAGCTTTTGATGAATTTCCTTGATACATGACATCATAGGAATGGTGTGTTGAATTATGGATGTGTCATAGCTTTTCATATCTTCATAATTACAATGCCACCAATCTAATTGAATTTAGATTCTCCAAGGCAGAGTTATGCACAATCTCCCAAGATGACTTGATTATAGACCTTTCCAAAAGAGCGAACTTGTATGAAGTGCCACATCTCACTGTTTCTACCTTTGGCTCTAAAAATTATATACAAGGAACTAAAGTCCCTCCTCTTTCTGTACCTTCTTACAAAATTTCAATCTGATGCTTAGAGAGACAGCTATGATGATTTCCCCAGGTCACCTGTTTGGAATGTAATTCAAGAGTCTGCAAAAAGACCAACTTCCTCAGATCATATCTCTGCAAATATAGTGCAAAAAGCTCTAAAATTCGGATCCGAGGTTCAGTGCAATTTTGTCTCAAATGGGTTTTTTTTTTCTTGCTTCTGAAACATTGCAAAAAAAAGGTTATAGCGAAAATACCACGATGACCTATTTGGAGTAGCGAAACCCTAAAATCCAAAGCTCTGATACCAAATGTTATGAAACCAACTCACAAAAAGATAGAAAAGATAGTTGAACACCTTAGAATTCATCCTCTTCGACGGGGAAACCTCCTTTACATTACACAAAAGAACAATTCTTAGATGATTCAAATGACAAAACCTCCTTTTTGTATATAGGAGTCTAAGGGATCACAATATAACCAAGCCGACCTAACAATAATAATATAAAGGAAACAAAATAACAATAGAGGGATTCTATGGGGCACAGTAAGAACAATATCAGGACAATAGGGGCACAACAATATCAATAAGGGATACAACTACAATATTAATGGGGGCATCACTAGGATTATAGGGACCTAACATGTTGATGTGTTGATTGTCTCTCGTCGTCAATACATTTACTATTCTATCTTAATTACTATTGATGATTGGAATATTACTTATTTTTTACAAGATTGTTGTATTGTGATAAAATAATTGAATCAACATAGAGCGGTGTAAAAATTAACACTTGGTTCTCTATATTGTGGGATATATGATTTGAATAAGCTGGGCTTCCTTAATGCTTATTCAAAATTGTCATCTTGGCATTTTCACTATACATTTTCTTTCAAAAGGTTTCAAAGGATAAAACTTAGACCATAATTAGGGAACATGTCAATGAAAACATGGTTCACTTTTTAGATCTTGGTTCACTATAATTTCAAAAATATTCTCTGAGGAAATCAACTATTCTAAATTTTCCTGAATTAGGCATAAAACATGTCAACATGTTATTTTAACTAAAACTTTATTCTTTGAAGTTTCGGACCCTAAAATGTGGAGGAGATAGACATGATATCTTAATGTAATTTTGGTATAAGTTTCATATGTTCATGCAATATAATTTTGTGGATATGCCCTAAGGAAGTTGGGTCTCTCGAATGCTCCTAAAATTAGAATTAAATGTTGCATTAGGAAAGCGCAAAAGGAATAGGAATAAAAAATTGAAGCTCCATATCCTTAATCATGATCTAAGGGACTAGGTTTGATAAAATTATGATGCACCACAATCCTAATGAAGGATTATGGGTTTGGGTGTGTAATAGAGTGGTATTAGGGATAAGGTTTTATACTAAACTTAACTAGGATTAGGTATAGAAAGAATTTAAGTTTTAAATTAATATCTATGCATGCATATATTTACTGATGTGAAATTGGTTTTTTTGGATATGAATACACTAATATTAATTGAAGACTGACTTGAGTTTGATGCAACAAGATAACCATACAAGCTAATATAGCTTGAAAAAAGATGAAATAAAGGTAATAGACATGTTTAATTGTTATGATTTTATTGTTACAAATAGTTGTGTGTTATATTAGCTCATAATAATATTTTCTAGTAGTGAAAAGAAAGAGAAGAATGTCCAACAGAAAGGAAAAATTTTGTGCCAAAATGATCTCCTCTAAGAAAAAGGGGCGAACAAAGGGAACACCTTGTCACCTTGTTGAGAAAATGAAGAGTTTGAAGGAAGATGTAACCATCTAGCACCCCCTTGTGCCATCTCCAACTATGTGAGGGATTACTCAATTTTTTTGTTCGATCTCCAAGGTATTTTATGAATATGGGGCTACCACACCCGATTTTCTCTAATTATTTGAAAATTAAATATGATACCACCATTATGTTCGACTCGTCAAAATATTTTCGATGATATAAATTTTATCTCAATCTGTGTCCCGGATAGAAATTTATTCCCCTTAGAATTTTAGCCCATTGAAAAGGGTCATGCCACTGCTGGAGCACCATGTGGCTCCCACATGGCCCTGCCTTGCACACGTAATACCTCCACACCATTATGAAGTGGGGTCCCTAAGGTAACCATGTCGTGGTGAATTAGTCATTCAATGTATTATAAAATTTGTTACAGGAAACAGATGAAGACCACGGGCCGTTGAGTGAAGTGGGGCCCATCTAACCCAAATCATGTTAGAACATATTTCCCCTACCCTTGTCTATCCACTTCCATGCATCTACTAGTCTGGTGTCTTGAAGGCTAGAACACCAATGGGTCCCTCCCTTGCATAAATCTGATCATCCAGGTTATCATTGGCCCAACTCTCTACTATTCCCATATGAGAGCCCGAAGGCCCAAAGGTCAAAAACTAGTGATTCCACCCACATAATTCATATTGATAATCCTATGATGACATTCTTTTATGTGAAATTACACGGATTTAATCAAAATTCCATTAACAACAACAAGTATTGCTCCATTGACATCATTCTCTATACACAATGCTTCATTCAGCTATTCTGAAGGTTCGACGGCCTAGTGGCAAGGTTTTTTGGAATCATGGTTCCACCTTTAGGTCCACATATGTAACACTCTTTCCTTTATCACCCATATTTTTGTATATGTGGTCATAATTTTAAGGGCTAGTGTGGCATCCACGACTACATGAGGCATTCCTATAAATAATTCAAGTGTTAAACTACTTTCTTTAATAATGAAAAATATGAAATGTTGGAATGAAGAGAGAGACACACAAATCCAAGTTTGAGGGAAAGGGAAGAAGTGAGAATTGCATCCTCAACTTCAAAGATAAAGGAGGTGGCATAAAAGACTAAGGCACCACTTGATGTATGGAAAACAGGTGATTAGATAAGAGGAATTTCCCAAGTGTTCTTGATTCCATCATGTGAAATGAAGGAGGGGATGTAGTCTTAAAATATACAAAGGGACTCGAGGAAAAGAAAGAGGCAAGAAGAAAAATGAGCGAAGTGAAGACAAGAGAGCATAGTAAAAAAGGAAGTGTGTAACATTAGACATGGAGCATGTCAAGAGCATTGTTCGACATGTAACTAAGCCCTCTGCTTTGGAATTCAAGTGTCTCCCTCTATATTAATGTGTTGAGGCCCTGGACTATGTGTGCCAATGTTGGACTAGACAATGTGAGGCTTAGAGAAGAATTGAATCATGAGTGCTTGTTAAGTAAGTTGATAAACCGCTAAGTGCTTGTTGAAAGAGTTGATAAACCACCTATTTCTTTTTGAATGAGTTGATAAACTACTCAAGTTCTTGTTTCAAAATTGATAAACCACTAGGAAAGGTGAATGAAGGAACTATTATGCTTGTTGTGTAGTTGATAAACCACTTGGACATTGGGTAATAGGTTCCTACAATGCTTTATTTGAAAATGCAACTAATAAACCACCTAGAGAGTGGATCCAAACTCTTCGAACTAAGCAAAACCTCATTTGATCCTTAGGTAAATTCCCTAAGTAATCATCCCCTCAGACTTTGTATCTATCTTGGGGGTAGTCGATTGCAAGAAATTTGCATTATAGATAGCTTGTCGTTGGGTGGAGAGTTAAAGTTCCTCCTTTCATTACGATCCTTTTAAAGTTAATTAGATATGTATAATAATTTGTATCCATATGAACTATACATGATGGAATTGTTTAATATGTCATAGGATGTTTTATGGTTCAACGCTACTCATGAATGTTTATTGAAATCACTACATGTTCATGGTGAACAAATTGCCTTGTATGTCCTTATAGTTAGTTTAAGCTTCTAGAACTATATTATTGTCATTATCTTGATGAACTACAAGGTTACTTATAGGAATATGAATAGTTTTATGAAGTCACTTAGTTAACCTTTTTACTCTAAGTGCTTCCCATTATCTAATATATTTATGTATTTGATGGCTCACTACAATACTTAAGATTGTAGACTACCTCACATATTAAGAAGGTAACTAATGTGTTGTGTGTTAAATCATGATTTGACTAATGCTGATGGTTATTTAGTTTAAGGGTGATGTACTGATTCCATGGTTCATGCATATTTTTATATTGTTGTGATGTCCTAAGGATTCAATGATCAAAGCATGGTCTATATTTTGTTGTGTAATATAACCTTTGAAGCCATGTCTCTCTACTACTCAAGATTTGATGTAAGCTAGGTTTGACTAGTTCCTTTTAACTCTTTTCGATGTAATATAATACTTTGAAGGTCTGTTCTTAGGGTTTGGTACTTGTCTCTAAAATTTTGTGTTCTTGGTAGATGCCCCACCTTAGGGAATTCTGGTAAACTTCCTTAAATTTTCCATCTTTGCAAGCCTTAGCAATAATCTGGAATTTATTCAAGGCCAAATGATCCTCTTAATGGGAATTGTATCTAGGTTGGATACCTCCTCATCTTCCATGTGTTAAATGCATCCATAGATTCGAGATGACGGATCTCAATTCGATTCATGCATACATCTAAGAATATATGCGTTGGTATGGGCAAGGCCTATAATCATCAAAATTTGTCTACATTTGTATTAAGTTCATCTGGAATATGATAGATTTGGATGTGGTCTAGTTTGTGCAAACGTGATATTCATGGATAAGGTTGGGACCAAATTTGTATTAAGTGTATATGGGAACTAGGAAACTCGAATGTGGGTGGGTTGGCACATAAGGGAGAGTCTAGATAAGATCAATACCATATTTATTTTAAACAAGCATAAAATTTAGAACTATATTGATCTAAGGCGTGTCAACAATGGACATATGTAAGACACAAAAACTTTATATAGAACCAAATATAAAGTGAAATTATTGCATAATAGTCAAGGACCCAATAGGAACCACTCCAAGTCCACATGGAAATTTCCATGTGGAGCCTTCACACCGCTCACTCCTCACTGCCTCTTTTCCTTTATCTAACTTTTAATGCTACAACAATGATAAGCCCAAATGGCATGACCTGGATATGGAGGTAGACTCCTATATGATGACTTTCCAGGGTGACATGGAGGCCACATGGGAACCGCATGACCTTATCACTACCCATCACTTGGTGTTATTGATGAGAACCAATATTTCAGCAAGAATTTTGCAACTCCTATGGCTACCAGCTTTACTTTATCAACCCGAGGTTTGTACAAACTTGGAGGTGGTAGTGATATATACACAAGTAAAAGTGATGGTTTTACCTTTTGTCATTTTCCAGCTGGCAAGAGACCACTAGGGTTTTCAAGCCAGACTTCTATGGATTCCTACGAAGCTTGATTACTGATGAAAGAGTTAAATCTACTCTAGGCGAAATCTTGTCTACTGCAATAATGAAAAGGATTGAAATCCAATGCTAAAACGCACCATTTCCTAACTAACTGCTGAGAAACTATGCTTTACAAGAATGCCAAGCTAACATGTATGAAATTATACTATCCTAAGCATGGAAGTTCAAAACATCAAACATTACTATTGTGCATGTAAATGACTGAATTTTTTTTTTTTTTTTGTTCTTTTTATGGAAAAATAAGTGTGAAATATAATCTCTTTTGGTGGTGTGGTAAGTGGCTTGGGGATGATGCTGGATGGTTGGAAGGTTTGGGAGACCCTTAGGTGACCTTGTGTGGCTTCCTAGATGTTTTCCCTTAGTTTAGCCTCAAAACAGGCCACTATAGGAAAACCTACAGGATGTCCTAAAAACCTATAGGATTCCCCGTATTTCTCAAGATACAGTCGAGAGAAAAATGATGGGTGTTGAAGGTGATGGAAGGCTTAGGGAAGGTGGTTGGTGGCTGGAATGGATCAAGAAAATGTCTAGGATCACTCAAAACTCAAGACCAAGCTTGGGAGATGGTTGGATTTGCTCAACATCCTTGAAGAAGTTTCTTTGAAGAATGATGAAATTGGTGAAGGTCTTAGTGAAAGAAAGGAATTATTATGGATGGATGAATTTGGAAGGTAGTTGCTTGCTATGAGATATTTCTCTACTTCTAAAACACCTACACTGCACCAAACAATGATATTTGCCAAAATTCATGTAAACAAGAAGAATTCCAATGAGCTAGAAAAATAAAGTTTAATGAGCTAGCTAACTACTTCACACATGAGGAAAATGTGAAAAATAAGATAAAGTCATTGATGATATCTACTATAAGAATGAAGATGGAAGAAATGATGGCTAATTCCTACACTTGCAAATTGGTCAAATGTTGGCTTAAGCGCAAGAAACTTTAAATTCTATGAGAAAGTAGAATTTTTTCTTTCTGGGGCTGCATGGGGGTCCTTTCCTCAAATCATGATCCCTGAAGCAAGGCCAAGACACCAATTGATAGCTTTTTGGTGTTCCTTTTATCCCTTCTAACATACTGCTAAAGTAAACCACAAATGAAATTAACTAATAAACAAACTAATCAAATCTACACTACTTGCAATGAAACACTTCCAAGGGAAATTTAACCATGAATCTATGAAATTAATCTAAGCATACAGATACAAGAAGAGCAACCTTTGTTGCTAGGGTTGGGCCCTAACCTAGGACCTTTAGCCCTCTCAGTTAACTCAATATTGGATCATGAAAAGGCTCATTCTCGTTATCAAAACAAAAAATTACATAGCAATGTCTTCTACAAGTCTGGAGCTAAAAAATAACTAGTGTTATTACAACAAAAATTCAAATCCTAATGAGGCTCTAGGCCTCTTTATTTATACAACTAAAGTATTCAATGAATTCCTTAAATATAGGGAGGCTCGGCTCACAAACTCAAGATGAACTAACTCTTTGACTATCACTTTCTTGGTTGCGTTTTGATCTTCATGACTTGGCTTCTTGTACTCTGAGCTAGTGTGATTGATGGAGGAGTATTTGAATGAGAGAGGAGTAAATGAGGAGGATTTACCTCCTACAATCTCTGTTCCTTGTCCCATTTTAGTTTCAGCCTTTAATCTTGCCAAAATTCCTTGATTCTCTCTCACAAACCTGCATTTAACGTAGATTAGTCCACTAGGCATAGTATCTCACTTTGACTCATCTCATTAAACAAAATATAATCAAAACATGTAGTAAATTGTGAGAAGAGTTGATTTGACTAAGCTAGGAGGTGAATTAAGGCCCATATAGTTACTCAATGATGAGTCTCATCATCAACCCCCTACTGAAAGTGTTTCTCATCCTCTCAGAAACTCAATCAATATCCATGTCTTTCATAGCTCTAGTGGCTTTCTTGCCATCCCATGCTTCTATTGTGGGTTATTCTTCTTATGCATAGAATCCAGCCTTCCTTTCTATCTCCTCCCACTACTTTATTTCTTCCTCTTCCTTCCTTCCTTCCTTCTTTCTAACATCCCCAAGAGTATTGGTGGACTAAGTCTCAAGCCAATCCAATTGACTTTGAGCCTTTGGATGGTTTGTTTGTACATGGGTGTCTTGTTTAGTGCTTCTCTCATCCTTTGAGGAGAATGGTACTCTATGATTTTCAAATTATATAGCAAAGTATTCCATCTCATTTAGAAAGATTGCATGCTGTCATCCTCTAATAGTATGAACATATCCTCGAAATGTGTAATTTATTTCTCTTAGGCAGCAAGATATCTGGTTGCAAGTTGAGGATCATTTGTAATTAAATTATGTGTATTGATGAAAACTATCGGATTGGACTGCTTAGCTCTTATCATGAGAAGATATTTTTGTTTCATTGCCAATATCTTCTTTATTTTTGCAGCCCTTGCTTTCTCATGGTTCACCCATGATGCCAAAGCCATCAACTGTAAATCCCGTAGATTTTCATTAGGATCCCATACATTTAGATATGTCAAGGCCATGTTATGCAAGTAGAACTCAAACATCTTAGCCCTATCCTCCAATGTGATTTGATCTATGGACTGTCTTTGTTAAGGTCTTGATATGGAACTATTTCCACTGTTCCTTAAGGTATAATGCATAGGAATTAGCTCACATCCTGCATTAGATTGCTTCCAAAGATAGATTTGCCATGGATTCCAATTGATTCTCTCTTTCTTGCAGTTTTTCTTTCAACATGCATTTTCTGCCTCCAACTTGTTAGTATATTCCGACACATAGGAATAGTTCAGTATAACTTGGTCTAGTATAGAGTTAGGTAAAGTGTGTTTCTTTACTATGTACATTTGTAACTTACAATCCGACGGTCACGATATGTAGTGATCCGATGGTTCATTCTCTCCTCGGTATTACCGACACTTGATCTGTGGCTTAACACCTGATTGGTCCATGATTTCTATTTAAAGCACATGAAGGGTCATTTGTGGGTTAATCGTTCACGAGAGAAGCTTATGTAAATTTTCATTCTTTTATTAATAAATTGCCTGAAGTGGCCGCGTTGGCTCAGGCCGTGGAATGTTCCCCTCTTTGAGGGTTTTAACAGCATCAAAATACTGGTGTATTGATCTGTGATTTGTTTGTGAGCGGTGTCCTTTGGTGTTCTGTCTGAGGAACTTACCCTGTAAATTCCTACATGGTATCAGAGCTTGGACCCAAGTTCGATTTCCCCGAGCTGTGTTTGAGGGGGGGTGTTGGAAAAATCACCGCACCTCTATAGAATCCGTAATTTCCACCCTGGGGATCCTAGTTACTGGGTTGTCACGTTTACCACTACCTGCGGGTTTTGGTGTAACAACAAACCTCCACACAACTGAGCCTTCATTATGGCCTCTCTATCCCTCAGGCTAATTAGTTCTCTACCCATCTCTTTGAGCTTTTCTTCCATGTGACCAATGTCCTCCACTCCCTTGGACTGGCAATCGGCATCCATCTATGTGGTTTGGCTCTTTATTTCGCAAGCTCAAAATATAATAGGATGGAATTTTTTTTTGGAATGACCCTAACCCCTTCAATAAATATATAGTAGGAGTCAAGGTTAGGTTGCGAACTAGGTTCCCTTATCTCTAGGTCCTCTCTCTTTGTTTCTTGCTGCATACTTCCTACCTTATCCAATTTTTGAGTTTCCTGCAGGTTTAGTAGAGTTTCCTATAGGACTACCTCTTCTTCCCGTAGGTCCTACTTTACCCCTAACTTCTTAGGTTTCAATTATGGATGCAAAGACCAGCAATGTGCCTCATTATGTCCTTGATTCTTACAATGAGTGCATGAAGGTTTATCCTTCTTTACAGTGTTTATTTTCCTCTCCTCCCATTTCAGTTTCTTCTTTCCTTTATTCTTGTTCTCAAAAGATTTGGATCATTTCCCAACACTTGGTTTTACATTTTTACCTCTAGCCTCTAGGTGAGTTGCTTGGACTAATACATCATCTAATCTAGTGGGATTAAACATAAGTATAGTATGCTTATAATAACTATGAAGACCACCTATATATTTTAACAATGTCTCTAGTGAGTCCAATGATATACCTAATGTTAAAGCTCTCTTATGAAATTCCTGAGTATAACTACGTACACTTTGACCCTTCAATTGACGTAATGTTTGCCAACTCATCATTGCTTGCTGCATGTAAGCCAAAGGATAAAATTTCTTTTTAATGGAAGAAACAAATTCATTCCAAGTTGAAATAATTTTACCATGTTTTTGAAGAAATGCTTGTGTCTTTCCTTCCTACCATACAAGTGCAGGTCCTCCAAGTCAAAGGCTAGCCAACAGGATCTTCTTTCCTTCTGAATCAACCTTTTGCACCCTGCAATATACATCAATTTTCCTTATCCAATTATCTAGCTATTTTGAATTAAGTTCTCCATCATAAATTGGCAAATCAAATTTTACATCTAATTTGATCAAAGAGGTTTTCTTTTTCTTCTTCTTAAAAGAACTAGTTTTATGAGAAGAGGATGATGACGACGATGATGATGATGGAGGAGATGGTGGACGAGGAATTCCTCCTTTTCCTTTATCTTCTATGTGTGGAGGGGCAAAAATAAAAGGTTCCTTTGCTCCTTTATCTGGTTTAGGTGATGAAGTACCTTCACCTTTACCCTTTTTGAACTCATTATACATCTCTTCCACCATGGCACACATTGTCATGAAACTATACAAGAATTGGGATTATGATCCCAGTGAAGCTTCTTTTGCCATCCTTCTCTGTGAAAAGACTGTTCCAATATCTGGATTCGCCTCAATAAGTTCTCCTTCACCTCGTTCGAACCTTAACCTAGTCAGCATTCAAATCTCTACACAAACTTGTCAAACCTTAAAGACCGAAAGCTCTGATACCACTTGATCTAAAATTGATAAAGGTATTAGAGACTTATGTGTGGAGTTGTTTATATTACTTAGTTCAATGGATCGAAAAGATTGTGAATAACACAGTCAATTAAAAAATTAGAAAACATAATTGAAACACATCAACTTAACCAAAATTGATAAAGCAGTTCACCAGACTTCCTGGCTACGTCTCCTAGTCCTTGCTTCCAGTGTTGACCTCTATATTATGTATTCAAAATGGTTGTTATAGGTGTGAGCTCAACACAGAATATTAACACAAAAATGGAACTCACCACTGAGTTTCGCTCGAATCCTCGAGTCGAAATGAGTATAAACACAACCATCCTGGTCACCCTGACCTCTAGACCCCCTAGAATGCTTCCAAAATACAACCCCCAGTCAACATTCTATGTTATTGTGTTTCTATAGCATGTTTTAGTTACAATTTGCATTAAGTATGGAAACAATATGTTTATAATAGAGACAAAGTATAAACAAAACGACCAATGACATGAGGTGGACCCCGACCATCAGGCCTTTCCCAGGTGCTGATCTCGAGATAGGACAATCTGACGGCTATCGCGTCATGTTCATCAGTGGCTCTAGACATTCTGAACTATTGATCTGTCCTGTTGAATCCGATGGTTCACGCTTGGCCCAATCTCCAAATAGTCCACTTGATCTCCACCATTCAATCAACTATCTTTGATCCAACGGTTGACAGCAATATTGGGTGGACCACTTGCATGATGGTTACCTAGCTGATAAAGTGGTTTTATCTCTCTTGTGGCGTACTACGTGTCAACTAATAAATGCGATTGGGCGAGGACCTTGAATTACGACTTACCACTTAGAGCCTGCCCGATAAACCATTTACTGCCCTTCTATCGGAACTTAAAGAGTTTAGCTCCTTTTTCATAAATATATAGAGTCTGCTCTCCCAGATAACTTTCTTTCATGTTTCGATGCGATATGTATTGATCTCCTTTGATCGGACAATCTCCGCCCTTGACCGATGTTCCTCATCACCTAAGGCTTGAACCAATCTCCGACTTCCACATCATTTGCTACGCTAACATCATTTAGAACCTGTGACTCTTTCCCGGGTTGCCACATGTCCTCCTGATGTAGACATTGACGCTTTGACCTGAATCTTTGACTGGTTCTAATTCTCTTATCTGAACTGGGACTTGCATGCAATTTGCACCATTAGCATCATTTCAATGAGCTCTTCAACCTTGTTCCACTTTCACCTATATTTCAAGACTTTAGATTTAGAGGCCATGCTGGATCCATTTTGGATTACCCAGGAAGGACTATGTACACCCCAAAGATACTCTAAACGTTATTTCTTCAGTTGAAAGAAAAAGGATACATTATTGGCTGCGAAGCTTCTATCCAGAAAATCTATGTTGGATAAAACCACATTTAATCAACTATCATTATGGACTTTTGGAACCTTGCCTGAACCAGCAGTCAATAAAGTGCATGATGGAGGGCCATTTTGGATAGCTAGCCAACTTCTTCAGATGCTTTACCTCAAAATTGAACTGTGGGGAGAATGGGATTCTCATAAGAAACAATGAAATACTATTATTCGTTGGTGATAACACAGAATTTCTAAGTTCTCTAACTCAAATTTTTAATGCAATTGTTAAATGAAAAGGTTCAGGAGCAAAAATGAATTGTTTGAATTCATTTCAAAGTGTTTTTATTGAATTTTTAACCTTAAATGGTTTTAGTGTAGGTTTGGATCACTTGGTTCTTTCTCACTGTGTTTCTCGGAGAAAGATATCTACGAAAGAGCTAGGAAATGAACTTACTAAAACTTCTAGGCTTATGAAGTATGTGAGGGGAGGAAGATATGATGATTCCATCACTTCCAAAGAGGAGAAGCATCTACTTAGAGTGCGGGAAAATGTTACTAAGGCTATTTATTCTTCAAGTTCATTTTTTCTGGTGGTTCACAGTGGAAATGCAAGATTTGCTAAGAAAGTGGTTCAATAGCTTGGCTTCTTAGAGCTTGAAATGTTTTGAGGAAAACGTTTCCTAGAGATTGTCTTAAAAATATTTTTTCACATCTTCCATTCAATGGTTCTCATCCTTTGGATCCACATAAGAAAGATGATTTGCCTATAAGCTTGTGGACGTTAAATCATCCTATGTTTGTGGATTAAATCATTGCAAGGCATTTATTCATTCTATCTCTTCTAGAGAAGGCCTCTTCTGTCAAAAGATGAGAATGAAAGAACTAGGAATTATGTTTAAGAATCTAATGGTCTTTCTACTTGATCTGATGATTTTCTATGATGGGACGGTCAAAGATGCTTGTGGAAAATTTCTCATTCAACTTGAATTTGGGAAGATAAACTCTTCAGTAGCATGTAATTCGTTAAACAAGATGGAGTCTGGGAGTAGCTTGGATCATTCATCTCCAGGAGAACACATAGGGACTCTGGCTGCTACAGTAATTGCAAACTCAACTTACAAAGCACTTGCTGATTCCTATTTCCCCTTTGGACATCCTTAAGGTAGTTGAGATCACGTTCCTTACCTGTCATTAATGTTTTATTTCAATATGATTTCCTTTTGTGTAGTGGAAGGGTTGAATCTAAAGCCAATGACAACAAGAAATGCTAATGAGTAGATATAATTCTACCTTACAATGAAATGATATATGGGTAATTATTCACATCAAAAGACGTTGTGCTGATGAAACACATTTTGAGGAGAAAGATGCAAGAATTCAAGAATCTTGGAAGAGGATTCCTTTGAAATATTTTGCTCTCCAATTTGTTGTTGAGTAAGTGGATCTCTATGTTGCACCTTTTGTGTCAGTTGTGTTACACATAATCATAAAGGTGCCTTACTCTCCAGGTCAATCATCTAACCAATCTGATTTACAATGCATTTTTCTATTTGAAGTTTGACCCTAATAAAACATTGTGAATGAAATGTCTATCATTTAAAAGTTTCTAGTTGATAATTGTCTTCAACATTAATATTAAGGAAAATTACACCCTAGAATATTCAATATGCAACGTTCTCATGTTTAATGAGATCTATTTAAAAATTGTGCAGCTAGAAATTTCAAACTAAATATGCATATCAAATCCATGATAATTGACACAAAATGTAGTAATTTATGTTTTGATTCTCTTTGTTCTTTTATCTTTTATATTTTAATGCAAATGCAATAGAAAATGCATGCATTATAAACTAGTTTTGATCTTCTACATGCAAAAAAAAATTATTTATCCATGGTAGACACAAGTTTCGTTCACACAACATTCACACTGGTATAAGAAACAATCATTTCACCTTCGACTTTTTTAGAATGTTTCATTAAGAAATTGAGTTGCTCAACCACATCCCTCTTCAAGTCACAAACACCTTTGCATTTGAAGTACAAGGTTGCAAATATATTATTATTTTCGTATGTTTAGTGCAAGAATCTATTGTCAATCTGAACCCAATTTGAAAATACCAATACCAAATCCACGATAATTGATAATAAAAAAATGTATTAGTTTATGTTTTGATTCTCTCTATTCTTTTATATTTTAAATTTTAAAGAAAACACAATAGAAAAATGCATATGTGATAAACTATTTTTCATCTTCTATAAGAAAAAGGAAGACTTATTCATGGTAGACATGGACGTCTTTCACATAGCATTCACCGGTATAAGAAACAATCATTTTACCTTCTACCTATTGAGAATGTTTCATGATGAAGAAATTTATTTTCTCAAGCACATCTTCCTTTAAGTTACAAGTACCTTTGCATTTTATGTACAAGACTGCAAATTGATTTTTGTTTTCAAAAGTTTAGTGCAAGAATCTATTGTCAGCCTAAATCTAGTTTGATTTCAATTATGAGGTTAGGTAGAAATCAATTTAAGCTCATTATAGATTTTGATAATCATGATTGATTTGATGCTACAACAAGAATCTGTTACGAAGGTGGAACATCTCTCCTTGGATAAGAATACTTCCAAAATACCATTGAGGCTTATTGAAACATTCAAGTAATATGCAATACCCTTTTATGTTAGTTTCAGTCAATTTTCCATTTGCATCATGTTCATGGCTATAAGAAAGTACTTGGATGAGATTTTTGTTAGTAGTGGTAGCAAGGAACTCCTTTTCAATGATATTCCTTATAGTGCAACTGCAATTGTTTCAAGTGAGTTCTTTTATGTTGTAGTGAGAAATTATTTGAGTCAAGAGGATGTTATATTCTTTAGGGATGTACCTCCAAGATACCATTGAGGATTCTTGAAACATTCAGGTAATATAGGTTCCCTTCTATGTAAATAGATTATTCATTCCTATATCCGCAATATATTCCTTTCATGGTTTAAAAAAGTACATGGACAAGGTGGAAGTTTTATAATGTTAGCAAGCTACAATGTTCTGATTATTGTCCTTGTAGCTTAACAACTATTAAGGTGAGTCCCTTTGAGATTTAGTGTTAACTGTTTATTTTTCAAGTGTTGTAATATATCATCTCGATGTGTTGTCATTGGAAATGCATATGGAAGAATAATTGAAATTTGTATATCTATAGAAATAACAAAGAGAGGAACATTTGTGGAGTGTATAAATGTTTACAATAGGGAAACATTGCAGAAAATTGTACAAAAGGGACAGTGTAGAACCTATGTTGACTAAGGATGTAAGTTTTGTTCAAATGCATTTGGAAAAACAATGAAGAAAGTTGAAATTGGTGAATGGTTAACCGTGGAGTTCAAGATGGGGATTTTTTTTCATTAATCATCCTCCAAGTGTCCACAAACATTCATTGGAGGCATTGAGAGAATACGTACATCCTGGCTCTACAATGATTATTAACCCTCTCATTAGTTGACCACTTGGTGCAGATTTTGATGGGGATGGCATTCATGCTTTTTATGCCCAATCTTTAAAATCTCAAGATAATATTTCTCAGTTTCTAAGTGAGGATAAAAAAATGTTTAGGTCCCATTGTGGAGAGGCAAACAATACTGAGTTCTAATAGTAGATAGATTGTTGGCTCCCAAGCTTCTATCCAAAAAATCTGTGCTCGATAAAACCACACTTAATCAACTATGAATCTAGACTTCTAAAAAATTTCTTGAACCAGTAGCCACTAAAGTGCATGAAGGAGGGAATTTTTGGATAGCTAGCAAACTTCTTGATATGGGTTTACCTATGGAATTGAATCGGGAGAAGAATGGGATTCTCATAAGAAATATTGAAATAATGTTATCCAATCATGATAAAACCTAATTGTTGAGTTCTTTGACTAAAATGTTTAATTTAATTGTTAAGTGTAAAGGTCTACGAGTGAAAATCAAGTTCTTGAATTCAGTTGAACATATTTTTTATCCTTAGATAGTTTTATTGAAGGTTTGAATGATTTGGTTCTTACTCACTATGTTTTTCATAGAAAGATATTTACGGAAGATCTAGGAAATGAACTTACTGAAATTTCTAGGCTTATAAAGCATGTGAGGGGAGGAAGATATGATAATTCCATCATTTCCCAAGTAGATAAGCATCTACTTCGAGTGCAGGAAAATGTTACCAAGGATATTTCTTCTTCAAGTTCCTTTTTTCTAATGGTTGACAGTGGAAATGAAAGATCTACTAAGAAAGTGGTTCAACAACTTGGCTTCATAGGGCTTCATATGTTTCCAAGGAGGAAAACATTTCCTAGAGATTGGCTTAAAAATCTTTTTCACATCTTCCATTTAATGCTTCTCATCCTTTGGAGCCACACAAAAAATATGATTCTCCTAAAGTTTGTGAACTTGTTAAATCATCCTATGTTTTTCGATTAAATCACTGCGATGCATTTATTCATTCTATCTCTTCCTAAAGCACTCGTAGCATCATTATGAATGTTTTATTGGATGGGATTCTGATTAGTTGGTGTTTACTTCAGGACGAGGAGGGTTTTTCCATGGTTTTGGTTAAACTCGATCAATTGGAGAAACATAAACTAGGACTGGGTAAAATGCAACTGGATATGCTTATGCCATCGCTAGTGAAACTACTGCATTTGTCCCTTATGTTGTGGGGTATCAATCTTGATTTGTAGTATACGCATATATTGGTCTTAGTATACCTATTCCAAATAGTGGGTTACCTTATATGCTATTAGTTCCAGTCTCTGATCGAAATCAAGACGCAGGAATAGTAGTCGACCCAGCAACAGTAGTCGAAATCTACTATGATGGGACATTGAGAGATGCTTGTTGAAAATTTCTCATTCAGTTTGAATATGGGAACATAAAACCTTTAGTAACATGTAATTCCTCAAACAAGAAGGATTTTGGGAGTAGCTTAGATCATTCATATCCAACAGAATAGATAGGGACTTTGGTTGCTACAAAAATTGCAAACTCAGCTTACAATGCACATGTTGATTCATTTCAAAAATGTATTTTTTCTTGGGACATCCTTAAGGTAGTTGAGATTACGCTCCTTACCTATCAATAATGTTCTATTTTAGTATGATTTCCTTTTGTGTGGTGCTAGATGGTTGAATTTGAAGCCAATGCAAACATGAAACATTAATGAGTAGATATTATTCTACCTTACAAACAAATTATCGACGAGTAATTCTTCACATGAGAATTTTTTGTGACGATGAAACACATATTGAGGAGAAAGCTCCAAGAATTCACCAATATTTGAAGAGGATTCCTTTGAAATATTTTGCGCTCAAAATTATTGTTGAGCAAGTGGATCTCTATGTTTCGCATTTTGTTTCAGTTGTGTTACACATAATCATAAAGGTGTCTTACTCTCCAAGTCAATCATCTAACCAATCTAATTAAGAATGAATTTTTGTATGTGAAGGTTGACCCTGATAAAAAATTACAAATGAACTACTTGTTGTTTCAAGGTCTCTAGTTGATGTTTGTCTTCAACTTTAATATTAAATAAAACTACACCCTAGAAGCTTTGATATTCGATGTTCTCATGTTTAATGGGATCTCTAAAAATTGTGCAGTTATCAATTTCAAACTAAATGTGAATATCAAATCCATGATAATTGTAACAACTAAACCTAAGCCTCAGAACACTTACATTTCTTTTATTCCATGATGCTAAACTGTCAAGAAGGTCATCTAATGGATACACAACAATTATTTTGATTAGCATCACGGATGAAATACTAAGTTCATTCATATTAAATGAATAGAAAAAATATAATTAGGTACTTTTCCTCAGAATGTTACAGTTAATTGCGTTTACTTTCCTAAGAAATCATTGTCTAATTTTAGACTATGATATGCAGTTACTGCAAATATCTTGACAAACCTAACCAATAATTTATACCTATTTTCAAGTAAATATGTCACAAATATCAATTTTCAATCAAGGGTTCCATTAAGAGTTTTAACAAACAAGGGGTAGGAAATGAATCTCTAGATCTCACTAACCGAATTCTGCCCTACCTACCAAGCTACCAGTCTAGCTTGAAATTTGGAGAACTTCCAATGGTTATTATAGTTTACACATGTGATAAATGTAGTCATAGGTTCATTTGCACTTATTTTTTTCAACTTGTAGTAAGCACACTTCCGCTGGCCACATTTACCACACTAGAATTGGTCTGTTGTAACTTTAAGCTTTATCCCATGCTCACACTCAAAAATTTCCTTGTCTTTAATCTGTTTGTTTGCGAGCTTTCTTTGATCACTAGCCATTTCTTCCATTGTCATGACAATAAGTTTATCTGGCTTAGTTTCCCCAAAAAGAACTCTCCTTCTCAAATCTGGATTGTTTGTATCTTTCAAGTTGAACATGATGGACCTATATTTCAACTTCTAGGCTCTAGTAGAAAACCCTAACTTTTCAAAAATTAGTGTGTCAAAAGAAACTACAACTCATACTGGATCACTTGCATTTATTCTCACTAAGTTGTCACCCTCGACTTTGCTACCTACTTTGGAAAAAGCATCGTGAAGAAGCTCACAGATCCTGTCCCATACTGTGTTATTACACTTAATCATACTTACCATCTTTGGAGGGCCATTTGAAAGGACAATACCTTATTATTTCTGATAGATTCTTCTTCTTCCTTGGGTTTCTTCTCAACCTTTATAGACTCTTGCTTAACAACATTGATCTCCACTTTAATAGTCTTGGACTGCTTATCTTTTGACTTTGTAGCTTTGTTTCCATTGTTACCAAGTGTTTCTGTTGCCACAACATTCTTCCAAGAATTAAGTAAGCTAGTGGCTAACACAAATACTTTCTTGAGGATGCTTTGTGAGATGTCAGAGGCATTTTCCAAACTGATAATCGAAGTATCATAACAAAATGAAGTTACTAGCATCCATAAGAAAATAGTCCTATGAAAAAAGATGCACACTCATGAACTAAATAGTTTACCTTGACTACTTTAAATCAGAGAAAAAGGTACCTTTAAAAGTCCCATTAAACTTAGAGAGAGGCATTAACAAAATTAGTGGATTTCAAAAGAGAATGAGACTAAACTTTCAAGATAGAGGTAAATTTTTAAGAGCGCTATTCAAAGATAAAGGAAAAAAGCAAAGAAAATGAAGGAAAAAATAAAATTATACAAATGATACCAATACTTTTCTTTCAAATATGTTCGCCATTGTACAAATCCTAATTAAGTACCCAGAGTAAAATAAACCTTACATTATAGTTCACAACAACCATCTAGATAGGCATGCACAAAACAACCATCTTCAAGAAGTAAATCTGGACTTACATCAATTTATGTCATAACATAAACATATTTCAGTGTAATAAATAGACTTAAATAAAATGTCATGCACCACAAGTTAAATTTACAATTCAAACCAATAAAAATGTGTGCCAACATAATACTTAAAAAAAAACATGTTCTTGACTTGTACACCACAAAATGTAGCAATCAAAGGAGACGTTTGCATAAACAAACAATCTAAAGATTACACATCCAACTCTGTTTATAACTTACAAGTTACAACTTTACTAATAACAACCTATACAGTACACCCACTACCTGAACAAGATGGTATCACTATACTGGGGAATCTGATACCACAAATCTTAAATCATACCAAAAATATGGTTAAAAATGTTGTAATAAGACATGATGAATATGGAGTGCCTAGAACTAACGCTTGCAGAACAGAGCTAGAGAGGCCTTGTTATCACCTCAAAAGTACAAAACTTATAATAAACACTAATAACATAATGAAAATGTTATCTCTAGAAATTAATTAAATAAAAAAATAAAGAAACCAAAAAAAAAAAACTTTGGACTTAGTCATGGAAAAATGTTATGGGGATTACAAGCTCAACCCAGGCTCATAGAAAATGTTGTTAGTCGTAGCACATAGCCCATCAACATTAGGAAACTAAAGGCACTACTTGATGGGGAAAAAATTTATTTGACAAGATTGTATTCTCAGCCACTAGGCATTTGTTTAAGGTGATTGGAATTTTTGCAAATAAGGGGGCTGATCTGGCTTCAAGTTCATTGAAAGTAAAGAGAGTATGATATGAATCCCCTATTTATAAGTTGATATGACAAGGATTTGAAAGAATTAAAATTGAAAAAAGTGGGTGTGTGGTTAGAGAGAGGTCTCATTTTCATTCATTTCCACCACTCAAATACTTCCCTGAGAGTAATGGTTGCAAAATAGGAGAGAACCCAATTGGTAATTCTGCCTGAGAAAGCCTTAGCTCTAAAAGACAAGGCTTTTTTTCTTGAATATTGAATTTCATATGCGAACATTAGAAGCATTAGTTTTAAGAAAACCTATCAGTTCTGATTGAAAACAAAAACTCAAATATTGACCTGCATATTCAGGGTCTCAAGATTCAAAGTTATGATTCTGAAGCTCATAACTTCGAAGAGAATAAAATATGAATGGGGATTGAAAGCCAGAAAAGAGGAAGATAGATGCAACACCTAGAAGATAACCAATTCAAGTACCTAATCAATAAAGTTGATGATAAGCATTGCTGCTGCCAATGCAGGTAGAGTGGAAGTACCAAAAACTGAATATCAAATTCCTTCCATTTTTTTCCTATATAACACCCACTTCATTATCAATACTCTCTGTAATTTTCCTTGAATTCCATGTATCAGTTGGTGAATTTATAGTGGCAAGCCTAACATAGAGTTTGAAAAATGGAATGACTTGAGCCCAAATACAAAAGAAATGTTGAATTGTCTCAAAGGGTTCAGGTTATCACCTGCTAACCTGCTCCAAATATTTCCAAAATGTAATGTTAGAAAAATAGAGAAATTTTAAAACCTAAAAGTGCAGTAACCTCCACTAATATGGAATAAAACCAGATAAAACAATATCATAACATCGTCAAACTTTATACAGACAGTAAAATAGAAAAATATTAGCATAGAATCAAAGTCAATAGAAGGGACAAGATAATTACTACATCTATTAGATCTATTGCTAAGAAATACAAGGGAAAGCCCTCTATTTATAACAACCTCAGAGGATTCAAGAATTTAAGAAGGATAGTTGGCACGTATATAAGTATTTAATGATTTACCCAGGTTAACTTACAACTGTTTGTACACTAATAAACCCCTGAAGTGAAACTTAGGTGAGTATTAAAAAGGAGGCTAAATTCAAAAAATGGGTCCTAGCTCAATGGCCATGATAGGTACCCATGTACAAAAGTCTTATAACAATTGAAATAGAGAGGGAGTATCATTTTGTTGTGGGCAATAGAGCACCATATGCTGCAACTGAATACAATTAGTGCAGAATAGTCTTCAAATTTGAGGTTGGCATATTCAATACCATTATGTCTCTAACTATCTGCAAACATTTGATAAACACTTCTATATTGATTCAAGAAAAGTGTCAAAAGCCTCAATTTTGTTCTTTAAAAAGTAGACTTAAGTTTTTTTGGATTTTTCAGCTATGGATGTAAGCAGATAACAGGCCCTTTGAAATGACAAGGTAGGAATAAGACCTGCAAAATTATTGTGAACAAGTTGAAGACCTTTAGAATCTCTCCAAGATTTGTCCTTAACAAAAGTACCTTGAGGATTCTTTCCAAGAACACACCAAGTACAAACACCATCAAAAAGAGAAATAAGCATAAGATTAGTCACCAAAGTTTACTTAGTTGATCATCATAGCAAGAGTTTAAGTGACCAAATCCCATGTCATAATTTAGTTAACTCATTTGAGTGACCAAGTAATACATTGATAGGATGCTCCACTAAAAAATGAGAAAATAAGTTCATGTGTGCATGATGATCCACTTTCCCTATCACAACAATTTGTGAAGGGTCCTCCATTTCATGAAACAAAAATAAAGAGTAAATAAGGTTGTTTTCCTTGAAACAAAAATTGTAATCTGATAAATTGAGAGAAAATTAGTTGAAAGATTAGAATCATATAGAACATTGTTGATCATGTCATCTATCATCTCAATGGAACATTGCCCATGAAGAGGTAAAGGTGAAGAGTTGCCCATAAAGATATGCTCTGTATTGCATGAAATAATGGAAGCAAACAAATTCTTAGGTGCAACCATTTGATGGGTTGCTCCATAATCAATTATCCATTTAGGTAAGAATAAACTTGCAACAATAGAGACAAGTTTAGCATTTCTTGTATGATTGCCAAAACAAGATATATTGATAATTAAATTGTGTTTCTTCATTTCTGAAGTGAAGGAAACCAATTTCTACAAACAAGATTTTGAATTGCCTTTCCATAAAAAGCACATTTAAGAGGTATACACTTTGCTTTAAAATCTTGTTTCAGTGAGGGATTTGAAAAGTTAACACTCCTTTGTACTTTTCATTTGTTTCCCTTAGATGCCTTACTATGTTCTATTCTTGAATTTTAAGATGAGATAGCTATAAAAATTCCACAGGCAAGAGCACCCATTTCAATGATTTTATCCTGCTCGCAAGTAGTTGTTCAATAAAAGCATCAAAAGCAGGTAGACTCACAAAAGCATGGCCCAGGGCATCTTGAGTTCAATATAAATGTGGAAACAAACACTAAATAAAACTTGCCTAACTTAGAGAGCACTACCGAAATGAGTTGTTCATCACTTTTCTCAATTTTATAATCTTTTAATTGAGGCCGGAGTGCTAGAACTTGGAAATGAAATCTTAAGTAGTATCAAAATTACTAGGATTGAGAGTAATTAATGCATTTTCCAATTGATGACCACAAATTGCATCCATTTTTCCATGATGCTTACATCAATGTGTCTATCATTTAGAACCAAGATACAATACATTCATCTATTTTAAATCCGAGTGCCTTTAGAGCTAGAACTTTGTAGCAATACTTGCAAGAGTATAGAACTTGAGGGCTTCCTATGAAGACACGAAGAAAGAGGAGTAAGTGTAGTGAAGTGCAGGACACGTGGTTGATACTCGCACACATTTTGAGGGCATTCCAATAGAAATGTCATTGTTGTTGGATACCATGGCATTGGTTAGTTTCAGAAAAGTGCTCTATCAAATATGTTGTTTTCATGAAGTAATATCTCCAACCGAGAGGATAAAAACTTGGCATACCTAGGACATAGTGGTGTTATTTATTTCATGTATTTGTGATTTATTATTATTCCACCACTAATAAATTCATTAAGTAGCTACTCTTTTACATATATATTACAATAGTAAATTGTTAAAGGAAAAAGATTTTGGTTTGTTTGAATGCCATAAACAGGAAGGAAATTTAGCTTTGAATTAGAAAAATGGAATATATTTTGAAAAATGTGTTTTTTTATCAAATATTATATAGGCCTATTGCCCATAAACATATGATTTGTATTGCATGAATTAATGGAAGAAAAGAAATTCTTATGTGCGGACATGTGATTGGTTGCTCCATAATTAATTACCCATTTAGGTAAGAAGAAACATGCAATAGTAGAGATCGGTTTAGCATTTCTTGCATGCTTGCCAAAAGGAGATAGATTGACAATTAAATTGTGTTTCTTCATTTCTGAAGTGAAGGAAACCAATTTCTACAAACAATATTTTGAGTTACCTTTCCATTAAAATCACATTTAAGGGATCTAATCTTTCCTTTAAAATCTTGTTTCAGTGAGGGATTTGAAAAGTTAACACTCCTTTGTACTTTTCATTTTTTCTTTTAGATGCCTTCTTATGTTGTATCCTCGTATTTGAAGTAGAGATCACTATTAAAATTCCACAGCCAAGAGAACCCATTTCTATGATTTTATTCTACTCGTAAGTAGTTGTTCAATAAAAGCATCAAAAGTAGGTAGACTCACAAAATCTTGGCCCAAGGCATCTTGAGTTCAATATAAATGTGTAAACAAACACTAAATAAAACTCACCCAACTTAGAGAGCATTGCCAAAATTATTTGTTCATCACTTTTCTCAATTTTACAATATTTTAATTGAGGCCAGAGAGATAGAACTTGGAATATGAAATCTTAAGTGGTATCAAAACTACTAGGATTGAGAGTAATTAATTCACTTTAAAATTTATGACCACAAGTTGCATCCATTTTTCCGTGATGCTTCCATCACTAGTCTATCATTTAGAACCAAGATATAATACATTCATCTATTTGAAATCTGAATGCCTTTAGAGCTAGAACTTTGTAGCAGTACTTGCAAGAGTATCGAACTTGAGGGCTTCCTATGAAGACACGAAGAAAGAGGAGTGTGTATAGTGAATTGCATGACACGTGGTTGATACTTCCACACATTTTGAGGGCATGCCAATAGAAATGTCATTGTTGTTGGATACACTGGCATTGGTTAGTTTCAAAAAGGTTCTCTGTCAAATATGTTGTCTTCATGAAGTAATATTTCCAACCAAGAGGATAAAGACTTGGCATGCCTAGGACATATTGGTGTTATTTCTTTCATGTATTTGTGATTTATTAGTATTCCATCACTAATAACTTTATTGCATAGCTACTCATTTAGTAATATATTACAATAGTGACTTGTTAAGGGAAAAATATTTCGGTTTGTTTGAACACCATAAATTGGAAGGAAATTTAGCTTTGAATTAGAAAAGTGGAATATATTTTGAAAAATATGTTTTTTGATCAATTATTAGATAGGCCGATTACCCATAAGGATATGCTTTGTATTGCATGAATTAATGGAAGTAAACAAATTCTTAGGTGCAGCTATGCGATGGGTTGCTCCATAATCAATTATCCATTTAGGTAAGAAGAAACTTGTAATAGCAGAGATTGGTTTAGCCTTTGTTGTATGATTGCCAAAAGAAGATATATTGACAATTAAATTGTGTTTCTTCATTTCTGAAGTGAAGGAAACCAATTCCTACAAACAAGATTTTGAATTACCTTTCCATAAAAATCACATTTATGAGGTCTATTCTTTCACCTAAAATCTTGTTTTAGTGAGGGATTTGAAAAGTTAACACACCTTTTTACTTTTTATTTTTTTTCCTTAGATACCTTTCTATGTTGTATCCTTGAATTTGAAGTCGAGATAACTATAAAAGTTCTAGAATCAAGGGCACCCATTTTGATTTTTTTACCCTGCTCGCAAGTAGTTGTTCAATAAAAACATCAAAAGCAGGTAGACTCACAAAAGCTTGGCCCAAGGCATCTTCAGTTCAATATAAATTTGGGAAAAAACACTGAATAAAACTCACCTAACTTAGAGAGCACTTCCAAAATGATTTGTTCATCACTTTTCTGAATTTTACAATCTTTTAATTGACGCCAGAGAGATAGAACTTGGAAATGAAATCTTAAGAAGTATCAAAATTACTAGGATTGAGAGTAATTAATTCATTTTCCAATTGATTACCACAAATTGCATCCATTTTTCCATGATGTTTCCATCACTATGTCTATCATTTAGAACCAGGATACAATACATTCGTCTATTTGAAATCTGAGTGCCTTTGGAGCTAGAACTTTGTAGCAATACTTACAAGAGTAAACATGAGGGCTTCCTATGAAGACACGAGGAAAGAGGAGTGTGTATAGTGAAGTGCAGGACATGTGGTTGATACTTCCAGACATTTTGAGGGCATGCCAATAGAAATGTCATTGTTGTTGGATACACTGGCGTTGGTTAGTTTGAGAAAAGTTCTCTGTCAAATATGTTGTTTTCATTAAGTAATATTTCCAGCCAAGAGGATAAAGACTTGGCATTCCTAGGACATAGTGGTGTTATTTATTTCATGTATTTGTGATTTATTAGTATTCCACCACTAATAAATCCATTACGTAGCTAATCATTTAGTAATATATTGCAACAGTGACTTGTTAAAGGAAAAAGATTTTGGTTTGTTTGAATGCCATAAACTAGAAGGAAATTTAACTTTGAATTAGAAAAATGGAATATATTTTAAAAATTTTGTTTTTTATCAAATATTATATAGGCCCATTGTCGATAAAGATATGCTCTATACTGCATGAATTAATGGAAGAAAACAAATTCCTAGGTGCAGCCATGTGATGGGTTGCTCCATAATCAATTATCCATTTAGTTAAGAACTAACTTTCAATAATAGAGATTGGTTTAACATTCCTCGTATGATAGCCAAAAGAATATAGATTGACAATTAAATTGTGTTTCTTAATTTCTAAACCAAAGGAAACCAATTTCTACAAACAAGAGTTTGAATTACCTTTCCATAATATGCACATTCAACAGGTCTATTCTTTCCTTTAAAATATTGTTTCATTGAGGGATTTGAAAAGTTAACACTTATTTGTAATTTTCATTTGTTTCCCTTAAATTCCTTTTTATGTTGTATCCTTGAATTTGAAGGTGAGATAGTTATATAAATTCCATAAACAAGAGCATGCATTTCGATGAGTTCATCCTGCTCGCAAGTAGTTGTTCAATAAAATCATCAAAAGCAGGTAGACTCATAAAAGCTTGGCCAAGGCATCTTGAGTTCAATATAAATGTGGAAACAAACACTAAATAAAACTTTCCTATCTTAGAGAGCACTGCCAAAATGCGTTTTTCATCACTTTTCTCAATTTTACAATCTTTTAATTGAGGCTAGAGAGATAGAACTTGGAGATGAAATCTTAAGTAGTATCAAAATTACTAGGATTGAGAGTAATTAATTCATTTTCCAATTGATGACTACAAATTTCATCCATTTTTCCATGATGCTTCCATCACCTTTTCTATCATTTAGAACCAAGATACAATACATTCATCTATTTGAAATATAGGCGCCTTCAGAGCTAGAACTTTGTAGTAATACTTGCAAGAGTATCGAACTTGAGGGCTTCCTTTGAAGACACAAAGAAAGAGGATTTTGTATAGGAAAGTGCAAGACACACGTTTGATAGTACAACACATTTTGAGGGCATGGCAATAGAAATGTCGTTGTGGTTGGATACACTGGTGTTGGTTAGTTTGAGAAAAGTTCTCTGTCAAATATGTTGTTTTCATGAAGTAATATTTCCAACCAAGAGGATAAAGACTTGGCATGCCTAGGACATAGTGGTGTTATTTCTCACATGTATTTGTGATTTATTTGTATTCAACCACTAATAACTACATTACATAGTTTCTTGTTTAGTAATATATTACAACAATGAACTGTTAAAAGAATGATATTTCGGTTTGTTTGAACACCATAAATTGGAAGGAAATTTAGATTTGAATTAGAAAAATGGAATATATTTTGAAAAATATGTTTTTTTATCAAATAAATATAGCCCCATTTCATGATCATTAAAAAAAATAATCATGACAATAAGCAATGATTTTGGACACAATGAATTACATAACTCTCCAGCTCAAAACCAAGTTAGCATACCCAATTTTGTCTGCATTAGTGAAAAATTAATGAGTAACATTAAGTTTGCTTTGAATATTTATAGAATCATTTCAGAGATTCTAAATGGAAATTGCATGTGCTAATCTTGCTCAATTAATTACAGGGAAAACAAGGGGCATACATACTTTGTTGGCTTCTAGGAATTGGATTCCTTGTCTCCTGGAATGGTACGTTGACAATTGAAGATTACTATTTTGAAGCTATATTGCCGGTTAGTATTGCAATTTACAAAGTTTTGTCTTATTATTTTCTAGTTTATTGTTGTAATCTTGTGTCAACAATACTTTGCTCCACCCATTATATTTCTACTGACCAGTTTTATTGTTGAAGTGTCACTACTTCTTAAAGATAACTAGAGGAAACGATACAACTACAAAAGTGAAGATTGAAACATTCTTAATAGAAATTGCTAGCTACGACATGTTTGATTATGTTGGATAAAATCAAAATTGCAATGTACCATAAGCACGGGAATTCAAAATATTGGGATAGAAATGTGTGTGTCTATTTTAATTTATTACTTTAGCTAACGATAACATTTCATGAACAAATGTTGTACACTGAGAACATAGTAGGTACAAAATTTATTTTATGGTGATGTTTTATTTGATTTGTTTATATATGTCACCTAGCCACATAGTGGCCACTATTGCCCAACTAAAGAAAACTTGTTCGAGTTTCTTGCTTTTATGGGGGAAAATGACATTAATAATATCACTGATGTTGAGGTATATATCGTATAAATCTTTTGTAGTCTATTTTAGTTTATATTCCAATGTTCATCGACTTTCCTTTCTTATACTTTGCATTATATCTATTTTTTCAGGAAAGGAACTCAATATTGATGGTAAGAAGCAGGATTTGAAGAAAGAGGAGAACAATAACACTACAGTGACAAAATCAAAATTAAAGAAGAAGAAAAGAGCATTGGTCTAGTGGTACCCATAGAGCCAATATCCCGCATAAGACACACATAAAGAGTAATGGTAAAATTTTCGGAGTTGGTGAATTCATCTACAATGCCTTGGAAACACAATGATAATGTTTTGAAGGGATGAAACAATATTTCATATGTAAACTGTACTCTAACCAATATTAAAATGGAAACTCATATTGTAATTCTTGACATTCTATATAATATAATTTATGTGGTTGGAATTATTTATAGTTGCACCTGATATTACTTAGTATTGTAATTAAATATATAACTTTGTGTTTTCATATTATATGAACATGTATATTGTATGCCATTTTTTTTAGATTTATTTGCAAAATCATACTAATTAATTTATGCTGATTAATAATAAAAACATAAAATCAATCTAAAATTACTATATTAGTAGTTTATTTTTATTAGTGATGAACACATAAAATGAATATACGACTAAATTAGTTGATCATAATGATTGTTAATGAAAATAAATGAAAGAATATAAACTATTAAAGTAGTAATTTATATAATGAATATGATACTACCAAAAAATATAAATGACTAATGCAAATGATAAATTTGTGATTACAAATGACGACTACATTTTGCATATATACGACTATTAGTAGCTAATTTAAAGTATCTTGTAACATGACTAAAATTTAGATATATATATTTGGTCATTAATTGGTTTCAAATGATGACTAAAATTTGCATATATATGACTATTAGTATAAAATTTACAATATCTTATAACACGACCAACATTTTGGTCATATTTATTTGGTTATTAATTGGTTTTCTTGGGTGATCTTTTAGTAATATATTTGTTGTATATTTGGTCATTAATTTTGACAATTAATGACTAAAACAATTATTAAATCAATGACCAAAACAATGACTAAATTAATGACCAAATAAATGGCTAAATTAATGACCAAATCAATAACTAAATTAATGTCTAAATTAATGACTAAATATACTACTAGACAATAAAATTGAGACAACCAATTAACGTCTAAGCTAAAAACGACTAAAATTTGGTCGCGTTATAAGATACTGTAAATTAGCTACTATTGATCATCGACAGAAAAATAGTCATTTATATGCAAATTTTAGTCTTTTTTTAGTAATTAATTAGTCATTTTCTACTAGTGGACCCTGCCACTGCCAACACTACATTTGTACTGCAAACTTCTCCAATTGTTGTTGCTGCTGCATAACAATAGAAAAGCATCCGAAATTACTGAACATGTGTTTAGCACGATGCAAATGTTGTTGGAGTTTTGAATGTTAGTAGCCTCTGCACTGATCCTCTAAAGCCTCTGTGTTACTACTGACTCTACACAGGCCAACTGTACTGCTACCAACTCTAGCCTGTGTTGCTCATTCTCTGTCTCTCCTAACAACTTTAACTATCACTCTGACACTCCTCTACATCAATTGATCCTGGTCCATCCTGCTACTTCTGATATGGCCTCCTGTAGCAAGGTATTTATCCAAGAGGTAGACTCCTTAAGGATCCTACCCATCTGTAGTTCTTTCGAACTACAGTACTAGATCACACCACCTTTCCCTTAGAGGTATCTAGGCAATCATGGAAAAATCCTCCTCCTTGATCTTTGTGGATGCAGCCTTCAAATCATGCTTCTTATCTTTCTTATTTTTTCTTGAGAGGACACTGTGTAGTGTATTGACCAAATTCACCACATCAGAAACACTTGATCTTCGAGATGTCCTTCTTCTTCCTCTGATGCCCCTTAGATGCAAGGGTTGCATTCTTTTCTTCCCCCTTGGGCTTTGTCCCACTGTTATTGCTGCTATCAAGTTTACACTTGACTAAATCTCTTCTCATCTCTTCTTGCTGAAGAGCAGCCCACATCCATTTCCTAATATGGAAAATTTTCTCTACCTAGGATGCTCTAGACAACTACTTGTCATTGTTCTAAAACAGAATTCAGGGTCAGTGTCACAATCTCGGTTGGCTCAGGTGTTGACCCCATAGTTGGCAACAAATCTCAGATTTCCTGAAGCCTTGTAAGGAATGGATCAATGTGTTCCCCCTTCAGAATCTCTGTGGATCTTGTCTTCTACTCCAAGTACATCTACTGCTACTTGGAAGAACCTTCGTATAGCATTGCCAATGCTTTCCACTTCTGTAGGGCAGTATCCTTGCTGGTAATGTGACACATTACGTGATCTCTCGCTCTGTTGAGGATCATTCTCTTATCCTTTTCCATCTCACCCTTGTACTTCTTGAGTGGATCTAGATCCGCGGGTACAACTATCACACTGTCAACATAGGTTTTGAGATTGTGCTCAGCCAGAAGACATGAGATCCTTTCCTTCTAGATCACATAGTTGGATGCACCATCCAACCAATCCTGATCTCACAACCCATTAGTTGCCATCTCTACCAACGAAATATCTAACTTCCTCCTCTCTCCTCTGTGTAGCTCTAGCGTACACACTCCCAGCTAGAGTTAGTAGATATTCTCCTCTCTGTTGCTGCTTAGCAATAGAGAAATATAATTCCCTAGCTAGGAATTATATGAGGAAGAAATTCCCTCAAAAATGTCTCCTTCTTCCTTCTAGTTCTTTTTTGCCCCGACAATTGTTGCAGAAAACTGCATCTCACCAAAAAATTGCTTTGTGCTGCTCCCTCTAATGCTGGAAAAATTCAATATGGAAATCTTTACCTCTATTGACTCACTCAGAGAGAGATTTTCCGACGAAAAATTTTCCCTCCCGATCTGGATTACACAATCCGTCTAGGGATTCAATTTTCTACCTATGCAACACTTTGACTTCCCTCCTTCTCTTTAACGTTGGGCTCTTCTAGCTCTTCTCTCTGGCTTCACCTGTGCTCTAATACCATGTGAAATATTGGAGACCCGAATTTCTACTGCAATAACTGATTAAGTATCATATCTTTTTTAAATTACTAAACAAATTATTTGCAACATCCTACAAAAAATACCAAAACTAATACACTACAACCTTCCCTAATTAAATTAAATGCTAAAACAAGAAATTGAGCAAGAAATAAATACACAACACATGACGCCATGATTTTTGGGCAAATGTCCCTGGAAAAACCCAATGCGGGAAAATCAATGCAGCAACTAAGGTCTTGTATTATTAAGCAATAGTTTTTTCTAATACAATTCGTTGGATTCCCAACTAGCTACTCGATAGAGAGAGAAACTAGGTAAAACATATATTGAGATGATCTCACCCTATCACTTGAAGAATCAACACGCATATGTGCTAGAGATAAGCCTATATGTTTCCTCTGTGTAGTTCTACATCACTCGCATGCAGTCACTGCACTTGGGACTGCGCTGCACCTCCTTTTAGTCCTCCGCTGGCTAGAAACCTTAGCTCTCTAGCCTCCCAGTCTCACACCCCAGCTCGGGCATTAAATCCTAATTGTTCCTCAGCATAATTTTGATCTTCCTTTAAAACCCCCCGCTACCACAACATAGCTTTGTGTGGCCTTGCATTAGCCTCTCTGGATGTCTTTTTGCCCTCTCTGCTTTGTACTCCTAGGACCAAATAAAATTCCCTCTAGAAAATATACCTACCCCTCACTACAAGAGATCTCCTCAATTAATTCTCTAGCAAATGCTACATTTCCCTCTCTGAGAAATTCAATCTGTTGATTTCTCTCTAATGTGTTTTCCAAATTCCCATTGAATTCCTTCTTATAATCCTCAAGTTGAGTAATCAATGGCCTAGATTAGATTCTAATCAATAGCTAATATCAATTGGACTCTATCTCCATATTCTTCTAGAAGTTTTACCCTCACTTTGATTAATAAATTTAATCATTTTAATTTCCTAAATTTATACCTGGCATCCATTAAAAATAATTAATTATTTTAATAAATTTTTCTCCTGGTGGAATTTCCCAAAACGATTTATGGGTATTATGGAATACATGTGTCCTAGCCTCCCTGTGAATTTCGAGGCTTAGATAAAATTTGATGCTACCAAAAAACAACATATATAAATTTATATAGAGATATAAAGTAACATAAAGTAAAATAAATAATTTACCTTTTAGTATTAGGAAAAACTATAATTTCTTTAGTAACTAATATGGAGATGAGTTTAAAAAAATAAGAGGTGTAATTTCATGAAAAGAAACTAGATCACTGATATTATATGATGTGTAATTCATTCTACAAAAATTCATTCCATTTATATGTGATATTTGAAACAAAAATATATTAATAACAACAATATTTCAATGTCAATATTAGACATAGTTTTATATCTACTCTACATCAATAAAATTAAAGTAATTTAAATTATTTTTTTCTTATATTTTCAATGTGTAATTTTCTTTTATATATAAGATTTTTAAAATATCAATAACAAAGAAAAATTTAAAAAGATTTTAACATGAAACATATATAAAAAGAGAAAGATTGAGAAAATTGTTATTCTATAGTTTCTTTTTGATTCAATGTATGAAGGGTATTTGTTATTCTTCAATGCTTAATATGGATTCGATATGGAATATTTTATAAAATACTAATAATAACAATAATTAAATGTACGCATACAAGGAAAAAATACAAGGCATGTTTTAAAAATTTAATTATTATTATTATCTAATTTTAATGTCACGACCAAGCCACACACCAAATTTGTGTGAGGCCCTCTTATTTGTGGGACAAGGGACCCACCTCCATGTAGCAATTTGACTACTAAGTCTATGAAGGCGTACATACTTTGCCCCCATCTGGTTTTGAACATGTGACCTCTTAGGAGGAAACACATGCTCTTAAACATTAGGCCCACTCAAGCTATATCAATGTGATAACGTGAATTATAAATAAAATATTTCAATGTTAACTACACATATATTATACAAGCCTAGATCCATATTTGCTCTAGAGCTACCAAGCGCTGAGAGGGATTAAATCTATTTTCATTCTAAAATATGTTTACATCTCAAGATATTTGATCCCTCCACTAGCTTGGTAGAGCCTAAGTTAAGATGGATCTAGGTTGATATTGATATTAGTTCATTTTTGTTATATATATAGTTCTAATTAAATGAATATGTTGACAAGTATATTTGAGATGAATGAAATTTTCGTTAAAATACCAAATGGTTTATTTCTTTAGGAGGATTTGAATTTTAGTTATTTTTTAATTATTAGGAAATGTGTACTCTTTTTGTTACGTACTCTCTAGCATAGTATGGAAGAGAAGTTGTAATGTCCAATTATGCTATGTTATGTTATCTTAGTATTTTGACATAGTCAAGTTACATAAAAATAATTGTAAAATAAAATATAATTATTAATAATTAAACAAGTCTAGATTCATCTTAATTATGAATCTATCAAGTGGTGCGAGGGATCAAAACTCCCAAGATACAAACATTTCCCCAAGTTACTCAAAAAAAGTGGTTTCAACTTTGAAAAATTTGATCCACTTAAGATGAATCTAGTCCAGTTATTTGGTTCTTTAAATGTATATATACTTAACTCATATATTAATTCTTTTGATAATTGAAGACCAACCTAGATCTATGTTAACTATGGATCTATTATGTGTCAAAGAGGGATCAAATGCCTTGAGATGTAAGCCTAGTTAAGAGTGAAGAGATAATTGGTCTCTCTTTGCACTTGGTAGATACAGTTGAGATGGATCTAGGCTAGTTTAATCATTGATTATAAAATTATAATTATAATTATTAATTTTATGTTTTTTATTTTATTTTATTTTTTAGTCAAAATGTTTAAACATTACAACATATCTACCATACTTGGGTTGGAGAGTGTCTCTCAGCCTAATAATAATAAATTTCACTGAGAGGACAGCTCTCCTGCCCAGTATGGTAGAGATGTTGTGATGTAATGGTTAACATTTTGACTAAGTTAAAGTTATATAAAAATAAATAAATAAAATATTAATGTAACACAATGTAAACATTTTAAATTAGTCAAAATAAAATAAAGTATAGATATAAATAACTATAGAAAAATAAAATAAAATAAAAAGAGACCCATGGTATTGAGAATTCATGGTCTTTACCCATGGTATTCATGCTGAAAATAGTTTATTTAAGGCGAAATTAAAACATCCTAGATCCATCTTAAATCTGCATTTACAAAGCACCCAGATGGATCAAATCTCTTGAGATGTGATGCAAGCCAGGCCTACAAAACCAAGATCTTTTAAAATCTATGCATATCAGGCTACGGATTCATCACAACCGCCTAACAAACTTCACACTAGGCAATGAAACGCATGCACCTTTTCATTAACATTCAAATGATCACCATATTAGATTAAAATTCTGGTCTCCTCATTTCCGTCACCAACATACAATCAAATTTCAACAACAAATAGGCCTTGGTTATTTTAAACAAGCTGGAAATGGTTAAACAAACTCTATATGAAATTCTCCACTCGTTGACTTAATTATCACATGTGGCCTTGCGATCATAATCTTACAATCTTATGTGCTGAAATATTGGTTCGCTGCACAAATATTCCGCCAGAGAATTTTTGATCCAACCAAGACCGAGTACATAGCTCAATTAATTAGCAAAACATTGACCTATTTAAAGAAATCACATTCGTCGTTCCAGCCGGAGTCTGTAGAATCTGGACAGCGCCCGACTGCGAAAGCCTGGAAGGCCGAGACTAGATTAAGAAGAGAGCAGCTTTGAAAGTCTTTCGCGAGAGATTAATGCACATCTCACATGCAAGAAAATTATATATTCTTCCGCAATAATTATTTAAAAAGGATCAACCCGAAAAGCTTGGGCATACAGTATTGCTCAGTCATCACAGTTTGGAGCATTAAATATAAAGATCAATATCAAAGATGGCACAACAACTAGAATCAAAGACGATAGATTCCAGATAGGGACGAGTTTCCAGCAACATCAAACTCAAGTCCATGAATAGTCTACCATCTCTCCACACAGATTTATGCTAAGCTAGATCTCCATATGCGCACAGTTATATAACTACTAGTAAATATGTTAGGAACGTATCGCCCTTTCCATACACATGACACTGCCTTTGAGCCAACGCTAGAGAGTCTACCTTGAGTTCTATAACTAGAAATACGCTGCCAATTAATTAATACACAATATTATTTATTTCATATGCAAACAGTTGCACAATGAGGAAGTTGCGGAAAACCCAAATGACTCCAGTGATTTAACAATACCAATCCACCACATAATCTTTTCACTTCGCCCAAATTAAGCTGCGGAAATTTTGAACTTTACAACGATTATAAATATATCCATTAACAATACCATTCAGTTAATCAATCAACGGTGAAGTCTATACCCAATTCAATTCATTCGATTGCCTTTAAATCCATAACCACAATCAAATCAAATTCACACAATTTAATTTCTCATTTCAGAATTTAACAACCAATACATATAACCCCAATCAACATCTGTGTAACCTAAAACAATGACTTACAACCTTTTGTTGGCTAGATCTTCAACGTTCATGGCCCTTACAATTTGCCAGAGGACTTAGAGTCTTGGCTGCCAACCTATTCTCTACCACACTCTCTCACACTCTCTGATCTTCAATGTCTTTGAGGATTTCTAATTTATAAAATTTAGCATGATCTAAAAATCCTAAAATCACTCAATTAAGAGCTCTAACTCTACATGCAATGCATACAAAAGTCTATTGATGCTTTATTCCATCTTTTCCTGTTTTAAGAACAAGAAAAGCCTCCCTATTTCCTATTTTCTCATTTATTTACTTTGGAAACATCTAATTAATCACATTGACTTGTAACTTAGGAAAATAATTCTAGAATGCTTGACCCCCTATGACTATTATTTACAATAATTTATCTTGCGCTGAATGCTCCCGCATCAAGATGCAAACATCTTTTAAAGTGAAAAAAAGATTTGATCCCTCTTAGCGCTTAGTAGATCTAGAATTAATGTAGTTATAGTTTAGTTAATTTTTATGAATTTTTTAAATCTTGGAATTCAGCCTCACTATATGATGAAGTGTTTTAATTTGTAAATAGACTTGTTGCAATGTCATTAACAAATACATGGTTTATCAATATCCCAAGCCCAAAAAATACTTTCTTAACTAAATGAAAAGCAAAAATCATAACTACATTTGATTCCTAGCTATTACGAAAAAGAGGGTGGTCATATAAATTAAATGGTTGATAAAAGACTATAGGCATCAATCCATAATAAGCATCCCAACACTTCATGATACATCTCATGTCACTAAAACTAGAAAAAATTACTCTAAAAAAACTTCCACATCAAAAAATTTAATCCCTAAGTTTAAATAATCTAAATTAGTAAAATAATTAAAATGTAATATATTCAAACTTACTAATATATTTATATAATATTACTTTATTATTATATAATTTTTAAATTAGTCCTTATATATAAAAATAAATCATATTTCTTTTTAAAAAGTTATAATCTTAAATCGAAAAAAAAAGTTGTAGTCTTAAATCGAAAAAAAAAATATGTAGATTTTATTAGTCAAATTATTACACAAAAATTTATCCATTATATCATTAAAAAAAATTAAAATATCAAATTAAATTTAATATATAACTTGATTGTAACTTTAAAATTATTAATTAATTTATTTATTTATAAATTAACATTTCAACCAATAAACATGGGTAACAATAAGGTTTCCTTTTTAGTAATAATATATGCAACCTTGCATGATACATTCAATTTTTTTTAACTTCGCTAATTATCATACAACTCTATTTTAATTATTTTAAATTTCATCAATCCTCTGATTTTTTCTTCTAAACGTATATCACTATATCATCACAATTGTTCTCTAAGTTCTCTACATCCTGGTTGTCTCATTCAAGCGGATCTCTATCACCTCTACGTTAAAAGAGTTTTAAAATGGATGACCTTCTCCACCTTTCTTACACAAGAGAGAAGTAGTATCTCGGGAAAAAAATATATATATTGTTTTCAATTTTGATATGAAGTAAGGGAGTGTGTCGTTTAGTTTGTGCTTTCGTTATATCATTCATATATTTTTGACTTCTTAGAATTTTTTAATTTTATTAAATACAAAAATATTGTTTTCAATTTTGATATGAAATAAGGGAGTCGGTAGTTTAGATTGTGATTTCGTTATATCATTTAAATTTTAAATATTATTAGAATTTTTTTATTAGATTAAAGTATTTATAGGAATGGTAACATATCAATTTAGAATTGTTTTTATTAGATTAAAGTATTTATGTAAATGGTAGCCTATCAAATTTGATAATTTAAATGTATAAATTTTATCTATTTTAAAGACTAATTTATAGTTAATATTGATTTGATTAACTGTGTTATATGAAATATTTAATTTCTTTTGTTAAGGATTTCCCACGGAACAATCTTTAATTATTGAATTGTCACGTGGTTATTTAATAAGATAATTAAGGATTAGGATATTTGGTAGAAGTTTGATTTTTTCATTTCTAAATTTCTTAAAATAAATTTTATTGATGATAACTTTATTTAAAAGCATATAAAATATGTCAAATTTTGTAGGAAAAAACGGGAATTTAGATTTTTAAAAATTAAAAATTATTTTTTAATGTTTATAAAAAAAATAATCAATTTTATAAATGGTTTTGAAAATCTTGTAAATTAATTGAAATTAAATAAGTTTAACCAGTAATTTTATAAGTATAATAAGTCACATAATTATATATTTTCTATTACTTATATTATTTTATATTGCAAATTAGTGCTTTTTTACGGTGAGAAATTATATCATAATTTGGCTTAAATTAATAGTAAGAACAACGATTACTATGCCAAATACAAGCTGATTCATTATGGTTATTAAAAAACAACTATACCATCTACTAATGATTGGAATGAATTCCAACTAGTTGAGCGAGTAGTATTTTGAAGTTGAAAACTTTTGTTATGCCTATGATACCGTCGAAAGGCTACCTTCATTTCATTGAGTAACAACTTTTGCAGTGGAAATTTCTGAAAGTCTATTATGGCATAACTCATGTAGATATTAGTGGCAAAATGTGTTGGTTTTGTTTTAATGTTTTATGTAGTTTTTGAAAAAAAGGGAGTAGTTTGTCCCTTTTAAAATGAAACTTCTAACGTGACTATAGCCACTACACATGGCCAAAATATACCTTTGTGAGCGACCAGCCTTGGTATTCAATCTAGTACATATTCAAATCTTATGGACCTTGTAGGTTAGTTGGTTATGGCCAAAATTCCTCATATTGAATCAATATACTTATAGTTGCTCCTTTAGTGTTTGTATATTGCAATTTTATTTGGACTGTATGTAAATACGCAAAAACAAAAACATCCTCATAATTGATATCATATATTAGGCTTTGTCATGTGCATAAATTCAAAAGAAAATAGGATGGTAATTAAGTTTAAATTTGTATAAGTTAATATGTTAAGATAATTATATTAATAAAATTAGTTGATATATCCAAGTAGAAAATTATATAGAATGTGGTTTACATGGTTGTGGGTGAATGTAGTTGTGGACATAATAACACGTATGGTTTATGTATGCACGTAAAAAAGAAAATAGATATTTGTTTATATTGCGATGGAATAATGTAGTCATATAGAATGTGGTTTACATGGTTGTGGGTGAATGTAGTTGTGGACATAATAACACGTATGGTTTATGTATGCACGTAAAAAAGAAAATAGATATTTGTTTATATTGCGATGGAATAATGTAGTCATACTGAATAAGAAATATGGATAAATAATTATGCTTTTATAATTGAATATACAATTATATGTATTTATTTATTGAATGTCAAATATAGATAAATAACTATATTTTTATAATTCAATACATTTATTTCATGTACCTGAAATATGGATTAATAGGCAAGCTTTTATAAATGTATGTGCGATGAATTTAAAATATTATTAGTGGTTCTAATATACAAATGACCACTAGTAAAGATTGAATTATATATTTAATTAAAAAGTCATAATCTTTTGGATTTTGATAAATTGATATTTTAGATAATCTCTATGTTAGAGTTTTATTGACCATAATGTCACAAGAAAGAATCATGACTCTCAAAAAGAAAGGAACAATAGCTTCTAAACTAATCCCTTTTGCAACAATCTAATGATAGATTATAATTCAAACTATTGCAAGTAATGAGCTCATTATTATTACATGCAGAGTTGAAGATCATCAAAAACAATTTATGATGGGTAACTTACTATAGTAAACAACCATGCCATGAAAACATTATGCTCGAAGAATTGTTGGCTAATGTGTTTGAAAAGCATGACGTCATGTTTACTTCCATGCTCAAAATTGTAAATTTACATTTAAAATTAATTTTGAATTTAATGGTTATTATTTCAATTAATTAAATAAAAAATAAAATCAATTACAAAAATAAAAATAATAAATTTAAACATTTTAACCAATATTACATTTAAATTTATTTTAAAATGATAAAATAAAATTAGAACAGATCATTTTTAAAACTCTAGTTACACTGAAGGTGCCTTTTTGAATGAATTGGCCACCGACAATCGTCTACACTTTTGTTTTCTACCTTACAATTATCGCTACTATTTTGTTTTGCAACCATTGATTTGTCAAACAACTGTCAAGCCATGCTGCGAAAACCTTGGCGAAACATTCGTCCTTGAATGCAACATGACTATGCATGACAATAAGGAACTCGTGATGCCTTTGTAGTAAAGCTTAAGGAGTCAATGGGTCACCGTGAGACCAACCATGAAAACCAAAACAACAAATTAACTGACTTCTTTTCATCCCACTCTAACTCACTTCCGTCATTAAATTAAACGGATTATGCCTGTGGAATTTACAATAATAGTTGTTGATATTCTATTTTTAAACCCCTGAGTGTCCCACGTGGACGCCGAAGATCTGGCTTAGTCAGATGAATGATTATATCTAATAATTAGCAGTCAGATAAATTAGTTGGAGTCATCTACTCAAGTGGAGGAATTGTCTAGACGGCTAAAAGTGACCAAAATTCAGGTAAAAAAGCTTCAAAAAATCTTGTAGAGGCAGTCCTAGAATCATGTTTTTGATGGAAGAAATGGATTCAACGCTATCAAAAATGTCTAGGACACCTAAACTTTTGAAGTTTAACAACTATAATTTGGATTTACAAAAATCTTTGCCCGATTTTCTCTAAATATGACCAAAATTTCCATAACTTTTCGCACTACTCCTCCAACTCATTAAACTATGCAAATTAATTTAGATACATTACACATAATGTGAAAATAAAAATGTGCTAATTTCGCAATAGCATGCGGCAAATTTGGCTACCCTTAAATCTTTTAGAATGCAGGTTCATTACTTTTATTTTTTTTAATCTAATTAAAATTCCTTAAATATGCACACTTTCATCCATATCCATGGATTGTCAAATTTTTTAATTCGATATTTTTTTTAAGTAAACAAAAACCATTATAAATTAGCATACCCTCGAAATGAAAAATGGAATGTCAAAATGAGAAAGGGAATAGAAAAGGTGTAAATGGGAAGGGAAATGTTATTTAATTGTTAATTTGTAGTCCATTTTTTTTCTATAAATAAATAATAAAATAAATAATAATTAATTATATCACTAAATACTATTATATATGGAATAATATATAAGGGTAAAAATTTTATATATAGAATTACAATTAGAACATAGAAAAAATTAGGATGTTGTGTTCACACATGATAGAGGTGAGGTTGGGTATTGTAATTATGAGAGTGACAAAGCATGTAAACATGTCTTTTTTTTTGGAATTAGTTGAGTTATAGTTGGGGGATCGATTTGGGAAAATGCACTGACCTTTTGCATATGTGAATATTAGGGTACCGGGGAGCATGGTCTATGTTGCGCGAATGGGTGTGGAGGTTAGTGGGTCATAGTTTGAAGTTATGCCAGAAATTTTATTATTAATTTCTTCTTCTTTTTTAAATATTTTTTTTCCTTTTAACTAAAATGGTTGGGTATGAATGAGGAAGAGAATGAAGGAATGAGAATTGAATTATTAAGGAGATGAATTTTTTTTGTTATTTTTAGCGTTTGGCTCAGACTCATCGTGGATGAATGATTACAATGAAGGTGTCATTTTTGAATCAATTCACTACGAACAATTGTCTGCATAGTTTTTTCTATAAGTTTTGATAGAGCCTCCACGGTAATATTTGTGAAGAGAACATCTCGTGCATTGATTGAAATATTGTTACAAATTTTCTTAAAATGATTGCTTTCATTATAATAGTTGAAAAAATTATGCTTGTTGTAACGCAAGATGCACAAGTCTGCTTGAATGAACCGAAAGGTGATGAAATTAGCTCTCCTTAACACAACAAAATTTGGACTCCACGTCCCTCAAAACTTTTCAAGATGGTAAGAGATTTCCTGGTTTCCAAGAACTCTCTTCAGGCCATAAATTTTACCCAACAGATGCTTCCATCGCCCTTCAAATCCCCAAGGAAAATCAAGCAGTCTCAAGGCATGACGAAAACCCTGAATCATAAGCCCTAAGCAGTGAAGAAGGAGAAGATACTATGCATCAATTTAACAAAATTGATGAAATCCCAACAAAAAAACAATGGAAGTTAGTTTGTGTTGTAAGGGAAATATAGCAAGATGCACAGCATCCCTATCTCCCCTAAAGTCATCCTCGCTTCACTGCTTGACCCTTTTTTAATTAGTTCACTACATATAGTCATCTGAATAATTTATTCTATAAGTTTTGATAGACCTTCCACGATAATATTTGTAGAGAGTTCATCTGGTGCATTTCTCGCAATATTATTAGAAAAAAAATTAAAATCATGGTTCTCATTATAATAGTTAGAAAAAATTATATTGTTATAACGTAAGATGCACAAGTATGCTTGAATGAACCCAAAAGTGAGGAAATTAAATCTTGTTTACACTGAACAAACCCATAAGAAATTTCAACAATCCAATTGCACCATAGAAAATGGAGCTCTGTATCACTGGAATGGAAAAAAAATATGGAATCCATGTCCTTAAAAACCTTCCAAGATGGTAAGAGATTTCCTCGTTTCCAAGAAGATTTTTCGAGCCATAAATTTTACCCAACAGATGCATCCACCACCCTTCGAATCCCTGAGGAAAATCACGTAGTCTCAAAGTAGGACAAAAAACATGAATCAAAATCCCTAAGCAATGAAGAAGGAAATATGGACATCATAAGGGAAATATCACAAGTTGCACAACATCCCTAAATCCCAAAAATTCATCATAGCTTCACTTCTTGACATTGTACCTTGTCTTTGTCTTCCTCCTTGGAAGAGGAAGATTCATGGTGGTTGCCTAAGACATTACCATCACAAACTTGTTGGATGCCTCAATCAATATCAGCATCATTTTTTAGATGCCTTAATCAATATCAGTATTCACTTTCTATTTTGTAGGTTTTTCTTTGTCTACCTCCCATCCATTTAGTGAATGAATATATAGAAGTAAACAATTTGTCTATATGTTAAAAAAAAAAAAAAAATTCTGCTCTACCTCAAGAAATTGTTTTCCCACTCCATTTGATATAGGAAAAAATAATTTAGAATTTTTTTCCCTAAATTCTTTCGGTGTATCTTTACACATTTTTAGACAATGCTAATAAAATATCATTTATTCTAACCAAAATTTTAATAAAAAAACATAAGTAATTTGTTATTCTAAAAAGGTAATATCATCATTTTTTCTCACTCTCTTTCGTCGAATCCACAAGTCACAAGTCAAGACAGGCGAGAATATTACTCTCTACATTACCAAGTCAAGGCTGACAAATTGTATAGAAGAAAAATTGTATGTTCATTTTACATTGTTTTACATTTCATCATAATAGTTATTTGTAGATTATGTGGATTAAAGAATTTCTTTGAGTAAAATCGTTTTGATTTTTTTGAAGAGTAAGTATTAAATATTTTTAAATTTTATATAAAAAATATCACTTTTTTACCATTTAAAAATATTTTATATATTTTAGTTTTATTTATATTTAATAATTTGCAGTTATTATATGTTCAATTTGTATGTAGAAGATAAAAAGTCATTCCTCCCTACTTAAATAAATTCGATAGATTGTTTTCACTTTTAAAACACATGTAAACACAAAATTTTAAAAATATTTTAATTTTTATTCAATAAAAACAATAACATTAATTTGTTATATTGGGAAAAACAATTATTATAATTATATTTGAATTTATGTTGTATTAAGGTTTATAATCTAGTCAATTTAAGTTTTATTATTGGTAAATTGAGGTAGTCAATTTAGGTTTTATTATTGGTAAATTGAGGTAGTTTGTTAATTGTAATTTTGCATTGTGGCAGTGTAGAATCCAATACTACCGAACAACCATAATAATGTCTTTTTGTAGTGATGATGTTTTTGTTGAAAATATTGTCTAGAAATATTTACATTTCCTATTTAAAGTATAGATATATATATATATATTTTATAGTGTAGTTGTTCTTTGCCATATATATTGTAAAAGATAGGTGGAATATATTCCTTTAAAAATATAAATATTAAAATGGAATTGTTTTATTTACTTAGCTATTGGTTTATTGGTTATTTCAATTGGTAACCATTCTAATTTATTATTAACAATATTTTAGTAATTTCTTATTGATATTAAGTAAAATTATAATATATATATATATATATATAATATATATATATATATATATATATATTGATTGGGCGAAGGCACTCTCCAACCTAGTATGTAAGAAATGTTGTAATGCCCTTTTCGTGTAAACATTTTGACTTAGTCAAACTACTTAAAAGTAAAAATAAAATGGTTAACGAGAACGTTTGAAGAAAAAACCAAGAGAATGGGAACATTCCAAAAAATAAAATAAAACTCGCCTAGATCCATCTTAACTCTAGATCTACCAAGTGTTGATTTGATCCCTCTTAGTGATTAGTAGATTAGGAGTTAAGATAGATCTAGGTTGGTTTAATTAGATTTACGTTGGTTTAATTCCCCCTTTTAAATATGTTATATTCTACATGAATACCATGAGTTCTCATAAACCTAGAATCCAAAAACCATTGGTAACTTGACCAACTCAAATTTACTTTAACTACACAACAAAAATTAATAAAAATAATAACTTAAAATTTTATTTTTACATAAATTATTTTATTTTATTTTATTTTGACAAGTTTAAAATATTTGCATTTACATTGCACTACATTAATTATTTTATTTAATTTCATTTCATTCTTATTTTAATGTATATTGACCCAATCTAAATGTTTAAGACATTACAACATTTCTTATACAATTAAAGTGAATATAAAAAAAAAATTAAAAAAAAATTGATTAACTAGAACTTTTGAAAACCTTCCGGGGAAAGATTCAGATTCACACTACTTCTAGAGTCTTCTCTATCTAAATAAACATGCCAATCGATGGAAACAGATATCACGGAACATGTGATACTCATATTTGTCTTCGTTTTAAATAAATTTTGGAATCCGTTTACTTATTCTTGGATAATACGGGATGTAATTTTAGGTTTTTTATTATTATATAATTATAGGGTTTTCGTGTGTGAATTAGGGATTTTATGGTTATCCTTTTCCAAGGGTTTAAGTAGTTTTCTCATTATGTATATTCATTGTCACGAAATATTTATATAAATGTAACATTTCCTAAGTATGCACCATTAAAAAAAATACACATAATTTTAAAAAATTTACCAATATTTCCAAATAACTTTTCCCATACTCTTTAACTGATAATTAAATGATTTAACTACAAAGTAAGCTTAGAAAAGGAATAGCAATTTATTAACATAATGTTTTAGGTTGTAGCTTTACATCACTAATATTGTTGATTTAATTAAGCTTGTTAATAACACATTGAATAATATAAGTTTCAACATCATGCAAGGTATAAGTGTCCTCAATACAACATAATAGGAAAAAACATAAATGGAGATCAATATACTTTCGAAATTCTAAAGGGAAAAATCAACAAACATTTATTCTATTAATTTTTTTTTTAGGGAGATCACCCATCACTTAATGGTAGCAAGGGAGTTCATCTCTTTGTCATTGTTTAAATTGTTACAAAATAAGCATAATCCTTAATTCAAACATAATTAACTAGAGGTCTTAGATTAAACATGATGCCATGTTTCTCAAACACTTTACCCCAATGTTCTTCAAGCACAATGTCTTTGTCGTGCGGTTATTTACCACAGTAAATTACTCGCTGTAAACCACATTTGACAATCTTCCTCTTTGCATTTAATAATAATGATGACAAATGAATTTGTCGAATTACAATCCATCTATCAATTAGTGCAAAAAAAATTAGCTTAAAAACCATCACATCATTCTTTATGAAAGTCATTATTCTTTCTTGCAAACACTATCATCACTAACTCAAAAATCATGATTATTTGAAATATAAATTTTTCAAAACCCAAAAGATTTATGACATTTTTTTATCAAATAAATCAAGTGAGAAAACCAAAATATATCTCAAATATCAAATTTCTACCAGTTACCATGTTAGAGTCACAAATTACCTTCTATGCATTATACCTCTTGGTCTCGAAACAATTTCTTTGTTTTCTTTTGTTTTTTTTTTGCATGTGCTTCATGAGCACCCTGGTCAATGAGTGATCGCTATGTCCACAGAAAAATATGGGCGATAGCTAGGCTAAATCTCCCCTCGGCCTACTGTAAGATCTAACCCCAAGGGCTTCGGGTGGATTCGACCCTGTGACCTCCCGATGGTGAGGCACGGTTTTTGACCAACTGAGCTAATCCTTGGGGCTTTTTTGCATGTGGTTCACGAGCACCCTGGTCAGTGAGTGATCGCTACGTCCACGGAAGAATCTGGGCGATAGCTAGGCTAAATCGCCCCTCGGCCTACTGCAAGACCTGACCCCAAGAGCTTCGGGTGGATTCGACCCCGTGACCTCCCGATGGCGAGGCACGGTTTTTTACCAACTAAGCTAACCCTTGGGGCTCTCGAAACAGTTTCTTTCATATGCACAAATTAGACTAAATTCATATCCATAATTACTCTTACCTTTTTCATGCGTCATCAAATGCTTAACCATAACTATTTAATATATACAATTTCTTAACTATTGTCCTCAAGACTCCACCTTTAATGCATTTAACCCAAATGAAAAACCATGGAAATCAATTTACACAACAATGATGTTGTTTCCAAGTGGTTTTTCATGTTACAAAACTATTGGTAACAATCTACTTGTTCTCTTAAATTCAAAACCATGGGTAACAATAATAGTGTTACCTTATTTCAAATACATTAAGTAAATGCATATAGATTATAAAAGAATTATCATTCATCCTTTTGTCGCGTGCATTGAATAAATGCATAAATATTATAAAATGCAAAAACAATCACAACATCATTGTTGTTTTTCCCTAATTCTATGTATTTCCAAATGAAACCCTCATTTATATTATTAACATCCAACGCAATGTGTGTCATATAATAATTCTCCATATCAAGCTTTAAAATAAATGTACCATAAAATTTGAAGAGGCATTAATGCATACCATAAATTCTATGACGGATTTTACACCCACCATAATCATTCATTGTCCACCATGCATTCTAACTCAGTGAATTAGTTAATAGCATTTTTTTGTAATGGGTTATCATGAAACTAAATATCTCTTGTGCTAAATACCCAAATCTTAAACATGCGCAAGCATTAGTAATTTGTTAATAAATATAGAAATGGTAATGGTCTCCTTTAAGAGGATAACACAGAAAAATACATGCATCTTATTATAGTGTTGGTATATGTAAACTACATGTAGACGCATCAATTTTCTTCAAAGTTATGAATGGAACACAATATATCAGAGATAACTTATAATATTTAATTTTTAATGAAGATATATTTTTAACAAAATTAACCATGTAATTTTTTCAAAGAATTTAACATCGTTAAATTATCTTTTTATCAACAAGAATTATGTAATCTTTCTCCAGAAATAACATGGTTAACTTATATTTTTAAGCACAAAAAAACAAGCAAAACTTTTTCAAGAAAATAACATAATTAATTTATCTTTCTATGTTCAAGAACCATACAATTTTTTTCAAGAAAATAATATGGTTAACTTATCCTTCTAGCAGGAAAAACCATGCAACATTTTTCAATAAAATAATATGATTAACTTATCCTTTCATACATAATAATAATGCAATCTTTTTCAAGAAAATAACATGGTTAACTGATATTTTTATGCACATGAATCATGCAATCTTTTTCAAAAAAATAACATGGTTAACTTATATTTATTTTGTACAGTCTACCCCTTGCTTTTGCCTTCATTTTTAATCCTATGTTGGTGATGTCTTTGCAAATTCAGTTTGCATCTTCTCTAGTATATCAATTAACCAATGATTATCACTCGTCAAACATCCAAGATCTCTCAAATTCTATCTGCAACACTTCAACGCGACTTAATACATATCATAATAAATCACATTGCAACATTTTTTCTTCCATTGGTTCTTATATTTTGTGCTTCTAAAATGTTAGTGATGTCACTATGTCGTTGTTAAGATACCCCTGCTTAATTATACTAGCACATTAGTCACAATTGTATTTCGTAAAAGAATACATTTCACAAAATCATGTTATTTAGAAGTCATAATTTCGAATATACTCAAGATGCATTTGAATATCACATACATCAATGTTTCCCAATGCTTCAACAAAGTAAAATAGTATTGGTCATGTCAATATTTCACTCACTTAAACAATTTTCATGCACTAAGGGTAAGCATAGAAAATAAAGATATGTTGTACAAATGATACATCCAAAAATAATTAAAACAACGTCTCCATGGATATGTTTCGCATGATGAAAATTAAAGGAACAAGGCCTTCTAATAGATATAACCATTCTAATCCAGACATTATCATCCACCAAAGTTCTAATCCATGCAAAATGATATTTCATTTTCATGCATATGTGTCTAACCATAAGTCATTATGTAGCATTACTATCTCGAAGTCGTCATGCATACGTTTTTGGTCAAGGAAAATAGAAATGCCAATCGATTCAAAATGCCATCCAAATTTTGTTTAGTAATGACAAAGACACCACAATTCTACAACATAATGAACCCGACTAATTTGGTTTAATATGCAATGTCACCAATAATATCTATACAAGCTAGGTGATTTCGAAAAATACTAAAAATCAATATTTTTTATATGCATGATGTATACTTGCTCATTCATACTGACATCATCATTGAACCATAAATTTGTAGAAATGCATTGAAATGTATCGAGTTTGAGAAATCAACGTAATCAGCAAAACCTAGCTACTATTAGTTTTATCTTTAAGTCTAGAATATACATAATGCATTCCATTGTTTATGTTCCTATTATTGGATAGTACATTGCACCGAGAAGCGCTCTCCAGCCCAATATGCAAGAGATGTTGTCACATAACATTACATTTAAAAATATTAAAATAATAATTTAAATTAACAGATTAAAAATACTAGTAACAAGAGAAATTAATGTCGGCCTGCATTAAAATATATCAATTTTCACCTTAATTTTACATAACTTTATATAGAAACAAACTAACCAAAAGTAAAAAAATTAAATAAAAAATACCTTTTAGTATGAAGAGCAAATATAATTGTTCACTACTTAATATGGATATGAGTAAAAGAAATTAGTTTACCTTTTACAACAATGAAGAATTGTAATTTCTTTAGTTCTTAATATGGAGATGATACGAAATAGTATTATTGATATTACATGATGTGTAATTCATTCTACATTTAGTTTACATGTGATATTTAAGAAAAAATTATATTAATAACAAAAAATATTTTGTAAAATATGTCAATGTTGATATTAAATAACATAAGTTTATATCTACTTTATATAGAGAAAAATAAAGTAATTTAAACTACAATTTTTCTTATATTTTCATTTTCTATAACTAGGGAGATGTGTAATTTATTTTATTTTTAATATGGAGTTGATATATAATATTTTTAAAATATCAATAACAAAGAAAAGTTTAACATAGGTTATACATAAAATATTTCAATA